>CAUYSK010027913.1:0-11695 GCA_963575035.1 Avahi laniger
TCCTACAACTTCAGACAAGGCCTGTGCTATGAGCTCCAAGGTATTTGTAAATGGATTCTGACCAGGCCCACATCTAACATTTATGAGGTGCCTACTATGTGCCAGCTACTACACTTACAGCTTTGCATGAATTTGTGTCACCGTTAGGGAATCCGGGTATTAAAGAGAATAAGTAATTTTTCAGGGTTAAACAGCTAATACATGCTGGAACAAAGTTTCAAACCAAAGTTTCCAATCCGATTACAGAGCTTAAGCTCTTACCATCATCCTCTGCTATAAATACTAACAGAGTAGAAAGCACAAGCAGAGATTCACTATTATAAAATTATGGTTATTGATAAATACAATATTTTATTTATAGCTACTCAACATATTTTCTATTCATCCTTAGCTGCCTTGATTGCTTAGGTAGGTCAAAGTCCCTCATTGTACCATCCTATCACACCTGTCCCTGCCTTTTGGAGCACTCATTGCACCAGTGGTTGCTTACTAGTTTACATGTTCCCTGAGGACAGAACACATTGTGTGAATTGTTTCCTGCTCCATGCTCATGGCCCAGGACAGTACACAACATTTAATAAGCATGCAATAAATATTGCTAAGTTGAGTTTGGTTGAGCAGAACTGAGCTGATCTAAGCAGAGTGAAGATACAGCCTCTATCCTCAAGGAACTGAAGCGATGGCTCCTCACCTTGGGTACGCATTGGAATCACCTGGGGAACATTTAAAACTACTGATTCCTGGACCCTACCCCCCAGAGACTCTGCTTTAATTAGTCTGGTTTTCTTTCTAGTTTTTGCTACCATTTGTGTGTTACCCTATTAAATAAAAATACATGTAGTCTTTCCACAGAACTCACTGAGTGTGATATATGGATAAATTGTGGTCTGACCATTGGGACTTTTGAGAGCTCCAGGGGTGATTCCAAAGTGTAGCCAGAGTTGAGAGCCATTGGCATTGAGGATGTTGATGGCACTCAGGTGTGACATAGCACTTCTCTGTTCGGCCCTCCCACTAAGTGATATTTTGAACTTTGTGTAATTTGCACTTAATCTTTGCAAAATACTCTCTTTTACCCCTCTCAAGGATCAAAATTTTTTCTCTGCTTTCCTCTAGAATAATATCTCCAAAAATGATGATTGCCCTTGGTGAGTACCTTGGAGTGGACACTTGCATGGATTTTTTCAAAGGCAGAGAGCAAGCAAATGAACTTCAGACTGAAACCCAAAGAAAACACCAATAACTGAAGCCGCAAATGTGGTGATCAAAGTGTTATAAGGATAGACTGTTTGGAATTCCTCTTAATGCTTAAAGCATTCCAGTCTGCCAGGATCACTGAAGCTTTCAAAAGTGCTGACTTTATTCCCAGGATGGAAATTACATACCAGTTGTATTTCTAAGCATTCAAATTACCTATCTAGTCTTTTCTACCATTTTTCAGTTTGACAAGTAAGAACATCATTTTAGTTTGGTAAATAAGCCCATTATATTCAATGAGCATTGAATATAATATGTTTCTTCCTCTCTTGTTATCTTTGCAGTTGGTGGTTTTCTGCAGTGATTACATTTGATTCTTTTCTCATTGTTATTTGTGTATATGATCTACCATTTATGATGAGCATATTTTCATGATGATAGATACTGTCCTTTTGCTTCCAGGTATAGAACTCCATTAAGCATTTCTTAATGTTTGTCTAGTGATGATGAATTTCCTCAGTTTTTGATTGTCTGGGGAAGACTATTTCTCCATTTCTAAAGGATAGCCTTACTGGATATAATATTCTCAGCTGACAGTTCTGTTCTTTCAATACTTTGAATGTATCATCCCATTCTCTCCTGGTGTGTAATGTTTCTGCTGAGAAAGTTGCCACTAGTCTGATGGAGATTCCTCTGTATATGACATAATACTTCTCTCTTGCTGTTTTTAGAGTTCTCTCTTCATCTTTGATTTTTGATGGTTTGACTATAATGTGCCTCAAAGAAGAATTTTGGGTTGATCTTTCAGCTTCCTGTATCTAAATGTCCATATCTCTCCCAAGACTTGGAAAGTTTTCAACTATTATTTCATTAAATAGGCTTTCTATGCCTTTTTCTATTTCTTCCCCTTCTAGAAATCCCATAATGTGAATATTTATTCACTTAATGGTGACTATATGTCCCATAGGCTTTCTTCATTATTTTTTATTTTTTTTAAATTTTTTTCTGACTTGTTTATTTCAAAAGACCTATCTTCAAGTTCAGAAATATTTTCTTCTGTTGATCTAGTCTATTGTTGAAGCTCTCACTTGTCTTTTTTATTTCACTTATTGAGTTCTTCAATTCTGAGAAGATTTCTGTTTAGTTCATGTTTATGATATCTATTAATACCTTCATTGAATTTCTCATTCAGATCATGAATTGTTTTTATAATTTTGTTGAATTGTCCATCTGTATTCTCTTGTATCTTCTTGAGTTTCTATAAGATTATTATTTTTAATTCCTTTTCAGGTATTTCATCAATTTTCTTTTCTTTGGAGTCTGTTACTAGAGTATTGCATTCCTTTGAAGGTGTCACGTTTCCTTGCTTTTTCATATTTCCTGTGTCCCTGTGGTGATATCTGAACAACTGTGGAACAGTCACTTCTTTCAATTTTACAGAGTAGCTTTTGACCTTTTTCCTGTAGATGTGCCCTGTAGTGTCAATTGGGTAAGGTGCTTTGGCTTTTGTTCTGGGTGGACACAGTAGTGTAATCCTCATCCTACGAAAGTCTTCCCAGTCCAATGCAGTAAAAATAGTCTGAAATATTAAAAATTAAAATATGTGAAAGCAGTGTTTAATAATGAATTAGCCATTTTAAAATCAAATGCTTGAAAATATTTTAAAAGCTGATGAAATATAAGTTTGTGATGACTCTAAAAGAGATTACTAGAATCTCCCACAGGCTTTGAAAAATAACATTTTCTTTTGCCTGAATTCATTTTTCTAAATAAGTGTTCTCTTTTCTTTTCTTTAATACTGGAAACAAGGCAAATTTTGGCTTAACATATAAGAAAGAACTTTCTAATAATAACAGCTGCCCAAGATAAAAATGACTGTTTTGAGTGTTAATAAGTTTTCCATTTCTGAAAATCAAAGGAGGTTAAGGATTAAATTTTCTGACCCCTTCCAATCCTGAAAATCTCTCAGAGTAATAGAATCACATAGGGCTTGTTCTTGTAATAAATCTTTATTAAGAAATTAAGCATAAAGCACAAATATTTGTGAAATTATTAAACATACTTTTGACTCACAAATAAAACTCAGTAAGAGAAAAAGAAAATAAAAGAGTCTGAGGATAACTTTACAGAGTTTAGAAAAAATAAACAATGAAAGGTAAGTGGAGAGGCCAAAAAGAAAATGGAGAATGTCTTTTCTTAGAAGAATTATACCTTAGGATGAAACATGCTTTTTCTGGGAGGAGTTTTAGAAACTGCTTGGAATGAAGAATGACCCCCATCCCTGGCCCTGAACCAAGAAGCAGGACTGAGAAGAGCAGGTGGCCTTTGACTCACCACTGGCCTCTGGTTTACTCAGGTGTGGTGCAAGCTTAGGGGTAGATCTGAATTGTTTAGGACATTGGAAGGGTTCTTGAGAGACTGTGCAGAGAAAAAAAAATTGTGATAAGCTAGCTAAAGAAAAAAGAAACTTTCAGGGAAAGGACAAGCCCTGAAATAGGGGCTTTATTGTGTTTCTGCTGTGTGTTATGTGATATGAATTATCGTTCTCATCTCTTCACAAAATTTTTTAATTAGTGTCCTATTTAGATAGATCTGTTTGGGGTGATGCTATTAAGGTGCTAAGTATGGCCTTTAAGTGTATCCAGAGTGAAAGCAAAGTTGGCCCATAAAAGCCCCCAATACCTGGATCACATGATGACAAAGAAAAAAAATACTGGAGGTAAATCAAAGAAATGGTGAGGAAAGCAAAGCATGGACTGTACACAATTTCCTCTCAAAACAAAAAGATGCCTCTAGCAAACACCACAGGGTGAGGAGCAGGAAACGAGTTTCTGGAGGCCATGGTTCCTGGCAGCTTCCAGGCACTGCCATGGAGAGGGAGCTGAGAATGGAGAGAACTGCTGCGCAAAGCTGGGGCAGGAAGTGCAGGGCCCAGTGCAAGATAAAAACGCGGGGCCTCTGTTCAAAACGCGGGAAAAAAGTGCCAGACGAGGCACTAAAATATAAAGCAGTTTTGTTTTAAAAATTGCATTACTTATAAAACAGACCAGTGATAATTCTCATACATGGGTAACAACAGAAACTTATAAATTACAAATAATTGTAAAACTTGGGGTTTCATAATTTTCATATAATACAACTAATAATAATTTATCAATGTGATAACTTGGTCAGAAGATTTTTCAGACTCACTTTTTTTTGCAAATTTACTTGTTAGATCATCAAAATCTATACTTTTAGCAACTTCATGTTCAGTCAATACAATTGAAAATGACACCTGACACTAGATAAATAAAAGGTTGCAGATAACTTTTAATTTTGAGAAGGAGTTGTCTGCTGATGCCACTGTTAAGAGTATGTTATAGGCTCTGACAACATTAAGATGTATTTCTGACAAATTACTTCAAAACGTAAATTTTAGTACATCTAGAGCTGATGAATCTCATGGAACAATTTTTCTAACATTTAACTCCTGGTACACATCAGTTACACGGAAGTCTAATTTTAAATACTAATTTATACAATAGCATTTTAATGTTTCCTCTGACTTTTCCTGTAACTTGTGAATGTACCACAAGGAATCAAAAGTGGTTTCATGATTTGTACATAATTCAAAATGCCTGCATATACGTTCTGTCTATGTATCTTCAATTACAAGGGAAAAACTAATTTCAAAATTGTCTTCCTCACTAAAAATTAGTTCATGTGAAGCTTCAAATGAAAATGGTGTTTTTTAATCCAATGTGACTATCTTTAAAATGTAATCTGTATTTATAAGTCTGTGAATGTTTGCTTTGTAATGTAGCAGCAGTTCTCAAAACCAGAAATTCTAAATCTTTGAAGAATTCTAATAACTCCATGAAATGCTTTCTTGAAATGTCCATGCACACAATTTTATTCTGTAATGACTTCCTGACAAAGCTTACTGCCTAAGCACTGGCTTTTCCTGCTCCAGTGCTCAGACGGGAAAGTTCATACTCCATGCATATGCCTGGGAACAGACTCCGGAGAAGACAAGCAAGCCAGCCTCCCACCCCTGATCTTGGAACCGCCCCCATGTGGAACCGTTCTCTGTCCTGTGGGCACAGCCCCTGCCTCCACTCATTTTGCTGCTGCTGACACCATAGCCCCCCAATCTGAGCCCAGGTCCAGGCTCAGCCACTTCCCTGGGGCCCTGCAGGACTCTAAACTTCTCCAAGGCACGCATGTGCGTGCAGAGCCCACTCTGCCCAGAGCCTGACCGTCGCTCACAGGCTGTTCCTGGACCACAGCCCCGTGTGCACACTGCCGCCAGGCACACCATCTGTGAGCATGTGTGTGCTCCATTGTCCCATTGAAGTTCACCTACAAAACACAACTTCAAAGATAGATTATGAAGAATTTTAAGCCAGTAAACGCAAAGCATTGAAGTAAGCCCAAGTCCCTGAAGCCGGCCCCGCCTCTCTGTGTCACACGCTGTGCTGGATCTTCTGCGAGAAAGGTCGCATGATGGAGTCAGACTCCTGGTTCAGATTCAAACTCCCAACTGACCAACTAGAGTTGCAAAGCCCTAGTTTTCTTCTCCGTAAAATGAGAATAATAACAAGCCACAACTCAATTGCTATAGGAATTACTTTATAGCAATCCATGTAAAGCTCTTAGCACAGTGCCTAGCACAGAGTAAATGCACGATAAATTATAGCTCTCAATATTTTGTTACCTATGACAAGAGGCAAGAGAGCCTCATGGTAAAGAGCATGGCTGTGGTTAAGTTATTCCTGTCTGAAATGCGATTCTCATGCCACTAACTGCTAACTATAAGTCCAGGCAAATTAATCTCTTCGTGCTTCAGTTTCCTCATCTGTAATAAAACTCAATGGTTAGAACATGTAAAGAACTTAGAAAAATGCCTAGTGCATTATAAGTACTCAGCCATGTTAGCTATGAATATTTTTCATTATCATAATTTATTCCTCACAACAATCAGAATAGGTATGTGCTGTTATGCCCACTTCACAGATGAGAAGACTGAAGCTATGAGAGGTCACATAGCAGTTTACCCAAGGTCGCACTGCCAATAAGGGGTAGAACTAGATCTCAAGCACAAGGCTATACAACCTCTATTCAGCTGGGGAGGATTACAAAGGCTAAGCTCATAACCCTTGCTATTCCCCCATATAGAGAACATTCTAAGCAGATCTAGCTAATTGCGTGGTGAGGGTCCCACATCTCCCACATTACTTCTGCAAATCCACAGAAAACTTCTGGCTTTAACTGATTTCCAAAATCCTTTCCATCCAGCTCTAACATCCTATAAAAGTCAAAATTATATTACATTACCTCTTTGGCTCTTTTTTTTTTTCTGAGCATATATTTTTAATTTTTTTGTTTACAAAATGTAAGGGGGGTACAAATGTTTTTGTTACATAGATACCTTGTATAAGGCTTAAGTGAGGGCTTTTAGTGCGTTCATCACCGAAATAGTGTTCATTGTACCCAACAGGTAAGTTCATCCCACACCTCCCCTCCCATCCCACCCTACCCAACTTGGTTTCCAATGCCCTTTGTATCTCTTCGTGCCTGTGTGTACCCATCGTTTAGCTCCCACTTATTAGTGAGAACATGCGGTGTTTGGTTTTCCATTCTTGGGATACTTCACTTAGGATAATGGTCTCCAGTTCCATCTAAGTTGCTGCAAACATTATGTCGGCTTTTCTACATGTGAATTTCACTCACCTGCAATTTCCCCAGTACATCCTGATATATGTGAACTACCCATGATGGGTTAAACGTATCAGCAGACCACGGATGACAGCGTGCAATGACATGATGACGTAGCCTGTCAGCCTCTGACCACGGCCCGGAGTTCAGCTTCCTCCTTGGTTGTTGCTGAGCCAGATGTGATTGTTATTTTATGGCTCTCTCCTCTTTCTCTTCTTCATCCTTGGGACCCTGCTTCTCAGGAACAGGCGTGTTTTCGGAGGGGCTAGGCTGCGATCCAGAGGAGCGCAGGGGTGGTGGTAGAGAAAGGGCAAAGGAAGGCCCCCCCGACGGTGGGAGAGAAGTCAGGTACATAGGCTGCTAGTCCTGGCAGGGGACAGGTGTCATTGTCCCCGATCTGGGGAGGACAGCCCTTCCCACTAGCAAATCTAAATGAGGTGATTCTTCAGAAGTTACTACTAGCGTCATTTTTCAAACTGTAGAGATAAGATTGTGGCACGGTATGTGGGAAACCATACTTATACATTTGATAACACGGAAGCTCTCTGTGAATGACTCTGTCTTAAGAACATGAGCCTACTGCTAAACTTTTGAGGGAGCAGTTAAGTCTAAAAGCAGGAGATGGACTGTCTTGGCACCAGAGCCTCCTGCTGCAAGTGGGGTGCTACCCTGGGAGCACTGCAGAGGTGGGGGTGTGAAGCAAAGTAGCAAACGCCTGCCTCTGGCCGGCCACGTGGTCAGCTCCGGCCATGAAGAAGTCATGTTGGCTCACCCCGTTCATCAGCACAGACCCCTGACCCAGGACTGAGCGCAGCCCTCGGGAAGAATGCCACGAAGATGATAAGCATGATAGAACACAGGCTCCTGCATCTCTTGCCTGAATCACTGCATTTTTAGAAAAGATAAATTCAATGATCCTAGCCCTTACCCTTTCCTGTACATAACATCTAACAGGATTAATGATTATGCTCTGTAATCTATGGCCACACGTACCCTTGCACCCAAACTTTGATGAGGTTCTGCTCTAATGTAACTTCTGAGCACACACAGAAACTCCAGCACCTGACAGATAAGCTGTGGGCTGAGACAATGCTTTGGAGCCGTCTAACAGAAACTCCCCGGAAGACTTGCTCAGGTTGCAATCTTCAGTAAGACTCTGAGTAAAACTAACTTTCATTCTTTAAGAGCCTGATGTTTTTCCCTTCAGCTGACAGTGGGAGGGTGGAAGGACATGGGTAGGGCAGGGTGGTGGTGGGAGAGAGGGGTGGAGAGCCGTGCCCTTGGTCCAGGAAAGCGTACCCAGAGCTCCAACGGGGAGCCCCCTGCGCCTTGCCTGGGCATGTGGTCCACCGTGCTCAGGGCATCTCTGCAAGCCAGCAGCTAGCCCCCAGATGCTTGGGCCCCAAAAGTCCAGCAAGAAAGGTTCACAGGGCCCAAGCAAGCACAGGCCTGTGCAACTGGACTAAAAACTCCACCATGAACCTGGCATTTCAAATACCGCCTCCATCCTGCCAGAAATGAAAGATGCTGCAAGAAACAGAGGTCAGGTGAAAGCCTGTTACATAATGAGCCCACGCACAATGACACCAGTGACTGTGTCAGCCAGATGGGCTGCAGAGGACATGAATCCTTAACAAGGTGGAACTTGGCAGAGAAGGCTGCATTGTCTGCACAGGCTAATGCAAAATAATATACCAAGTGACAGTTTAGCTGAACACCAACAACATCAACAATAACAACAAACAATGGATACAACAAAGAATATTTAACATCAAATAGTTGCCACAGTGTTCTTTTGGTGATAAGAAGCTCACAGTCTTTTTTAAGTAAACTTTTTATTGAAATAGAACATACATACAGAAAAAATGTACACAAGTGTATACGGCTGGATAGATTTTTAAATAGTGAACACAATTGCGTAACCACTGGCCAGGTCAAGATGTAGAACATGACAGCACCTCAGGCAGCTCCACTGTGCCCTCTGTCAGTTATGAGTCCCCAGAGGCAATCATTGTTCCCATTTTTATCACACAGATTGGTACAGCCAGTCCCCGGGTTACGGACGACCAGACTTATGAAGTTACGTCCTTACCAATGGGCTCCCAAGCCTCCCCATAAGGACAATTTATAATTTAGTAATTAAATTAACAATTCAGGAACAAACCTGCATGGCATAAGTGTTCATCTACAGGGCATCTTTTAGCAGCTAATCTCATAGGTAGATAGAGAAGCAGCTGATGGAAACACTAGAGCACAAAGAATCAGAAGATGCGGAACCAAGAAAGTTCATGACAAAGGAATTCGCTGAAGCCTTTTGTCTCACTGAAGAGGGATCTGCTGAGCTTGAGGAGCAAGATCCCAACACTGAGCGGTTTACAAAAGTTTACTGTGCAGTCAGTGAGAACATCCGCTGCTACAAGGCCATTAATGGTGAAAAGAGGGAAAAAGGCTGTGCAAACAACCCTAGATACCTTTTTCAAGAAACAGCTTAGTGATAAGCTCCCCTCCCCAAGCACCAGAATCAAACCCTGATTTCCAGCTCCCACTCCATCCTCCCCAGCACCATCTCCATCATCTTCCGATTAATGTCAGCCTATCTTTTGCCTCAAAAATGCCCCCTCCAGTAAGCAAGACTCTGATGCAGCATTAGGTGAGTGTTAACTTTTAATATTCTTTTTTGAAATTTCTCCTATCTCCTGTCTAAACTTTTTATATGAATTCGTTTTTATGTTCTGTTTGTTTGAATTAAAAAAAAGAGCACAATAATTTCTCTAACTTATTGCACTATAAGAGTATTATTATTATTACAGTATTATACTGTATTATTGTCACATATGAGCCATTATAGTATTGTTCTTATTATGTATTGCCATATATGCACTGTTCATCAGGGAGCTGAGTTATATACAAATCTACTGTATTTAATAACTGGACAGTCCTTCTACTTATTTTTTACATAGTTTCCAGCTACATGAAACAGGTTTTAAAAGTTTTACGAAGTTACAACTATGAATTCCAAGTCTATTATTAAAATTTTCAAAATGATGAAATACCAAAACAGTAATTGTAAAAGCAATGAAAAAGACAAAAACATAAAGAAAAAAATGGTACTGTACATGTCAATGGTCTTGTTTGAAAAATGCCTAGAACAACTTTTAAAATTATATATCTCCTCACATGCTTTAATCTGGCACCTATAAATCTTTAAGTCATAAATGTAAGAAATTCAAAAGATGCATTTCCAGTGTACTGTTTATTGCACATGCATTAAGCACATTTTTTATCATTAACATTTTTTATCATCTCGTTCACATGGTGGAGATTATCTGCCATGCAAAGGACAAAGCCAGTTTTCACTGTCAAACCAAAGAGCCAAAACAAATTTACACTTAGTGTTAGGAAAAGTCTGACTTTGACTTGAAAATGAAAGGATTAATATGCATTCCCGTGACAACAATCTCACTTCTAAATTCTAGCTCTCAGACGGAGAAGGCACAAAGTGTTGAGTCTCCCACCTGGATGAAAAAGGCACTGCCCACTTCAGCATTTTGCACCATGGCTAGTTTTGCTTTTGCCTTTGTGGAGCTCTTCGTCAGCAGCTATCCATTTTTGAATTAGCCAACTGTCACCTGGAAGGTGTTTGTAGCCCAGAGCAAGACCAGAGTAAGATTCAGAGAGGGTGAGATGTACTCCCACATTTTATACAATAGGACAAGGTTCATTATGAGGAGAGACGAGAAAGGAGAACCAGCAGACCACAGGCTGTTCTCAGGCAGATCAGTTTCAGAAAAGAGTGCATGCGGAGTTTGAAGACCTGGAAATCGATGCCCTCAAAATTATCCAGTCTGCACACCTCCTAGAAAGCTTTCATGTTCACCCAGCTTGTGCACTGGTGGTATAGCAGTGTGCATGGATACCTTCCATGTACATCCAGCTTGGAGAATCCTGGAATATTTTAAGTATTATTTTAACACTCTAAGAAAATGTTTATGAGGATGAATATAATGACTTCCATTTCAAGATATATGGATGACTGGATGTTCAGAAAAAATCTTCCAGTATGGATCTAAAAATTATGAATAATTTTTGTTTTTATGTACTCTAGATAATAAGAAAGTAACAATCCGGAGAGTTTAGCCTATCCTGTGCTGATGCTGGTCAGGAGGTGATGAGGGGCGTGTACTGGCCATCCTAGGAGCTCATGTGAAGAGGAGAATAGACAAAAACAGGAAGCCAGGCCGGGCGCGGTGGCTCACGCCTGTAATCCTAGCACTCTGGGAGGCCTAGGCGGGTGGATTGTTTGAGCTCAGGAGTTCGATACCAGCCTGAGCAAGAGCGAGACCCCATCTCTACTAAAAATAGAAAGAAATTAATCAAATAACTAAAAATATATAGAAAAAACTAGCCGGGTATGGTGACACATGCCTGTAATCCCAGCTACTCGGGAGGCTGAGGCAGAAGGATCGCTTGAGCCCAGGAGTTTGAGGTTGCTGTGAGCTAGGCTGACGCCACAGCACTCACTCTAGCCTGCGCAAAATAGTGAGACTCTGTCTAAAAAAAAAAAAAAAACAGGAAGCCTCTAAAAGCTGAGAGGATGGACTGAAAATCATCCACAGCCAGAATCCCAGAAATGCGGCATTTGCAGAGGGTTAACCTGGGACATGACAGGGATGGGACCAGGACGGAGTGTCCCAGAGAGAAAGTGGATAAACTTACTCATCATCTATAGATCTAAATGAAAAGTAAGAGTGAGGGGGGAATCCTTGGAGAATACCCAAGCACAAGTTTGCCAGTCCGT
>CAUYSK010027915.1:0-17897 GCA_963575035.1 Avahi laniger
TTTTTTTTTTTTTTGAGACAGAGTCTCACTTTCTTGCCTGGGGCGAGTGCCGTGGCGTCAGCCTAGCTCACAGCAACCTCAAACTCCTGGGCTCAAGTGATCCTACTGCCTCAGCCTCCCAAGTAGCTGGGACTACAGGCATTGTGCCACCATGCCCGGCTAATTTTTGCTATATGTATTTTTAGCTGTCCAATTAATTTCTTTCTATTTTTGGTAGAGATGAGGTCTCGCTCTTGCTCAGGCTGGTCTCGAACTCCTGAGCTCAGAACGATCCACCCACCTCAGCCTCCCAGAGAGCTAGGATTACAGGCATGAGCCACCGCGCCCGGCCCCATCTGTAGTTCTTTAGGCGCCTTGCTTCTATCAACTAGGCGAGGCTGAAATGCTAATTTGAGTGTGATGTCATGATTCTCGGTGAACCTTTCATTGTATTCTCCAATTAATAGGTCTCTAACAGCTGCATATTCTTCAAATGATTCGCAGGTATCAACCTGTCATCAGTGACAGGTGACCTTTGCTAACTGGAGAAAATGTTCATCTGAAATTTCCTTTTGAATAAGTATTTTCAAAAAAGATAGCTTTTTTCAAAATGCTTGGATTTTTTGTCACGTATCATATATAGACTTAGTTTCACCTTGCAAATAAATATCCAAGTCATTTTGCTTTTACATGATATTACACAGAAAGGTTGCATTCCTACAGACACCTTCTTTCAATTATTCACATCTGGCAGGGCGCAGTGGCTCACGCCTGTAATTCTAGCACTCTGGAAGGCCAAGGCAGGAGGATTGTTTGAGCTCAGGAGTTTGAGACCAGCCTGAGCAAGAGCGAGACCCCCGTCTCTACTAAAAATAGAAAGAAATTAGCTGGACAACTACAAATATATATATATATAAAAATTAGCCAGACATGGTGGCACATGCCTGTAGTCCCAGCTACTCGGGAGGCCGAGGCAGGAGGATCGCTTGAGCCCAGGAGTTTGACGTTGCTAGGCTGACGCCACGACACTTTAGCCCGGACAACAGAGTGAGACTCTGTCTCAAAAAAAATAATAATAATAATAATTATTATAATTCACATTGCTGATTCTGCTCATAAAATTTAACTATTTGTTCTTGCAGAGACAAAATTTTGGCTAAAACCTGTGCCTGTGATAGCCAATACACTTTAGAACCATAAGGCAAAGCCACACTGAATACCTCATCATTCAACTTTAGCAGGTTACGAAACTGAGGAGGCCATGTTGCAGTTGCAGGACTATAGTTAGCAATACTTACACCTTGTTGCAAAGTGTCGCTTAAAATAGTAGCTTTAGCACAGATTTTGCTGATGCAAGATACACTGAAAAGAAATGAGAGCATCTGGATCTGTTAATACTTTTTTTATCTCTAAATTTACCAAGTTCAGTCCAACTTCACAACATTTATCTTGGAAGTTGTTGAAGATATCTATTCCCTGTGTTCTGTTGTCAAGAGTGCCCAAAGCAAGTTAACTCTTCAGAGCAAAGAAAATCTTCTGTTAGGACCCGAATGAAGTATAAAGCCTGTGTCGAGTCAGTAGTGTCAGTTGATTCATCCAAAGCGATTGAATAATATATATTTTCCTTTTGAAGTATTATATGAAGTTGTTCTGTTAAGTTGAAGGTTAATTCATACTGCTGATTAGTTATGGTTCTCCTTGAAAGAGGCAGTTGTTTCTATTTTGAAATGTTCATGTTCTTGGGGTCTACGCACCCTACAACTTTGACAATGCATTCTTTCACAGTTTCTTGTCACCAAATGGCTTCCCTTTTTTCCTGAATATGTAAGCTACTTTTTAAATTGCTTCAGTGGCATTATTTCCAGATCTTATTGCTGCTTGAAAGAATTGTCTTTGCTTTTCATCTTTTAATTTCTGGAATACCTTTCGTACCTCTCCCTCTAATTTCAAATATTTGTGGTCCTTACGAGTGTTATAATGCTAATGAACATTGAATTTAACATTGATATTATAGTATTACAAAGCAAGCAAATCATCTTACCTTTAGCAGAAACAACATAATATTTCAATTCCCAATCCTCATTTAAAAATCTTCTTTCACCATTCTCTTGGTCTTCTTTGACATGATGGGCTATTAAGCAGACAGAATTAAAAAACACTGTTGAGCTGTGCAACTATTCACAAATTTCACTTCAAACAGAAACACTGTGCACCACTGTCAAAAGCTGACAACAGACTGACATTCTCGACCCCCATAAACTCTCGCCAACCAGCCTTGCGCGATGGTGGCACCGGTCGGGCGGGGGGAAAGTTAGAACTGAGCAGATGTCAATTTAGTCCTTGGGGCTTACTAATGTTCTAATTGTCAGTGCCCGTCAATCTGGGAAGATTATTTCATTGAAACTTATTTTATTCTTTGGTATTTTACATACATTCATTTTAAAAATAAAAATATAAAAGATGAGCAAAAATGTATTAATAAAAATAAAAAGGATTCGCTCTGTAAAATTTGGATTCAGTCAAAAGCCCACACACACTTAAGGACCTAGAGGGCCCCAGGTTCCCGGCCCCGGTCAAAACCCATATAATGTATAATAGCGGTCCCCAACCTTTTTGGCACCAGGGACCAGTTTCATAGAAGACAATTTTTCCACGGACTGGGGGTGGGGTGGGGTGGAGATGGGTTTGGGATGATTCAAGCACATTACACTTGTTGTGCAGTCAGACCTCTCTGCTAATAATGATCTGTATTTGCAGCTGCTCCCCAGCGCTAAAATCACCGCCTTGGCCCCACTTCAGATCATCAGGCATTTGATTCTCATAAGGAGCAGGCAACCTACATCCCTCGCATGCGCAGTTTACAGCAGGCGTCGTGCTCCTGTGAGAATCTAACGCTGCGGCTGATCTGACAGGAGGCGGAGCTTATGTGGTGGTGATGCAAGTGATGGGGAGCGGCTGTAAATACAGGTAAAGCTCCACTAGCTGGCCCCCCACTCACCTCCTGCTGTGC
This sequence comes from Avahi laniger, assembly GCA_963575035.1. Taxonomy (NCBI): domain Eukaryota; kingdom Metazoa; phylum Chordata; class Mammalia; order Primates; family Indriidae; genus Avahi; species Avahi laniger. The sequence goes on from CAUYSK010027915.1 coordinate 2,990, forward strand.
AGTCTGGTTCCTAACAGGCCACAGACATGTACCGTACACCCCCCGGGGGTTGAGGACTGTAGCATTAGAGAAAAAATATGGAACTTTTTTTTTCTGAAGCTGGAATGTAAATTAAATTTTTTCGTTATCTTCCTTATGTTCCCTCCATTTCTATGGATACCCAGATTGTTTTAATCAAAAGTAGGTTCAAGGCCGGGCGCAGTGGCTCACGTCTGTAATCCCAGCACTTTGGGAGGCTGAGGCAAGAGGATGGCTTGAGGCCGGGAGTTGGAGACCAGCCTATGGAAGAGTGAGACCCAGTTTCTGCAACAAATAGAAAAATTAGCTGGGCGTGGTGGCGCACACCGGTAGTCCAGCTACTCAGGAGACTGAGGCAAGAGGATCTCCTGAGCCCAGGAGTTGGGGGCTGCAGTGAGCGATGACGAGGCCACTACACTCCAGCCTGGGCAACAGAGTGAGACCCTGTCTCAAAAAAACAAAACACGCACACATAAAAGGTGCAGATCTAATATTGTAGTTGTTCCTTTAAAAGATGTTCTCTTCGATTCTTGGTCCCGGAGCCTGCTGGGCTGAGTCCCCGTGCCCTCCTTCCACTCCCAGGGCCCGCCCCCAACTCTGCACCCGGTGGCGTCCGCATCCCCAGGAGCCCCTGTCCTTCTGCCTGGGCAGCCGGGCCAAGGTCATCCGGTCCTTCCCCATGCAAGCCCTCGGCTTAGCCTCCAAGGATTCGTGCGTGCAAGCAGGTCTTGGGGCTGGGGCTGGGGTGGATAAGCACCCGCGGTACTGGAGGGGTTTTGCGGGCATCCTGGGCGGCGGAGCGGAGGCCGGGCCACCTCCCTCTGCTCGGTCTACCCGCTGGATTTGGCCAGAACGCGTCCGGCCACCGACGTTGGGAAGTCAGACACCGAGCCGGCGCTCAAAGGCCTGGAAACTACCTGGTGAAGAGCCCAAGTGCAGCAGGACGAGGGCCTGCATCGGGGCGCCAGCGTCTACCGGGCGCCCTGCCTCCGCGTCTGCGACACAGCCAAAGGCCTGCCCCCGACCCCAAGAAACCACGTCGCGGTGAGCAGGACCACAGCCCAAGCCCAGATGGCCGCGGACGGCGTGGCGTGCTACTCTCCGACACCGTGCGGCAGGTGGTGACGCAGCCCCGTGCAGAGCTGGCATCGTGTTCACAGGCACCCTCGATTGCCGGCGGGAGAATTTCACGGATGAAGGGGCAAAGCCTTGTTGAAGGGCACATGGTCCAGTGTCCTCAGAGGCACACGGTCCTGCTGGTCCTTCAGGGTGAGCTGAAATCACGTAAGTGCATCTTCTCCATAGAAATAGGAACCAAAAGAATCATGTAGAATACTTAACTGTTACTGAGCACTGATCTTCCAGAAGTTCTAATGGTCTTTGTCTTGTAGAGGGCTGGGGAAGGCTCTAGAACAAGGGCTCATTTCGAGCACATGTTGGCACCCGATTGCATGTATTGATTACTGGGGGGAGGTGTCATGATGTCATTGCAGCCCGACAGGGAGGCAGCTGGGTCCTCAGACCTGTGGTCCAGATGCTTGTAGGACCCGAGTGTGTTCAAGTATTTATGTAAAAGAATTGTGTCTCCCACTTGTACTTAAGCACTAGCTCCTCTTTTGCACAGCGAGTATTTGTGATTATGTTCTATGTTGGCAATTCTGCTGCAAAACAAAAAATATATATTTTTTTCTCTTGCCACCAAACTAATTTTAGAAATATAGATGAACAAGAAAAATAAAACTAAGGTTACGAATAATTATAATGCCCATTTATAAATACTGTAGTGTTTTGTTTCTTCTGTATGCAAACATGAGCATCTGTGTATATTTATAATGGAAAACGATCAATGACATTTTAACTGATGTTTAAAATTGGTGTATTATGGGCATTGTTCCATGGCTTTGCATATTGGGTTTTTTTTAATTTTTTTTATTTCAGCATATTATGGGGGTACAAATGTTTAGGTTATGTATATTGGCTTTGCCCCACCCGAGACAGAGCTTCAAGCATGTCCATCCCCCAGACAGTGAGCACCGCACCCATTAGGTGTGTATATACCATCCCCTCCTCCCCGCTCCCATCTGCCTGACACCCAATGAATGTTATTACCGTATGCACACGTAAGTGTTGGTCAGTTAATATCAATTTGATGGTGAGTACATGTGGTGCTTGGCTTTGCATATTGTTCCAAAGCATTAGTTTCAGTGGCAGAATTGTATTCCATTTTATGGATACACTACCATTTATGTTAATCTCTTATTGTTGAACACAGAGCTTATTTCTTAATTTATGCTTTTTCAAATGATACTGCATGAAGAGTCTTGAAGCTAAATCTGCACATATCCACGATCATCTCCTTCTAATAAATACCAAGATGTGGAATTGCCAAGTCAGAGAGTGTACACACATGTTTCAGCTCACATTACCAAATGTCTCCAAGGGAGACGGTACCAGGCCACCATCCCAGCTCAATGCTTGAAAATTCCCATGTCTCTGCACCCTTGCCAACACTGGTTATTGGTAAGTTTGCTGAATTTGGTAATGCAAGGTTAATACTAGGAAAATCAATCAGCCTACAAATTATTGCACCCTAACTCTTGGGTACAAGAAAAGTGTGTGTCCTTGCTATGAAGGAGTTCACCAAATATGGGCAGGGTTTTTACCCAGCTCAACCACTCAATTTCCTGCTATTTTGCTGTGGAAGTTTTATGTAATCTCACCTGAACCTTGCCTGCCAACTGTGAAATGATAGGTGTTGTGGACCGAATTGTGTCCCCCTCCTCCAAATTTATATGTTGAAGCCCTAAGCCTCCTCATGACTGTATTTGGAGACAGGGTCTTTAAGGAAGTAATTAAAGTTAAATGAGGTCATGGGGGGGGGCCCTAATCTAAAAGTACTACTGTCCTTAAAAGAAGAGAAAGAGACACCAGATATCCCTCCCACCCCGCCCTCCCCTCCCACAGAAAAAGCCATACGAGGACATTGCAGGAAAGCAACTGTTTACAAGCTAAGGAGAGGGGCCTGACCAGAAACCACCTCGACCTTGAACTTCTAGTCAGTCTCCAGAACTATGAAAAAATACATTTCTCTTGTTTAGGCTATCTACTGTGTGGTATTGTGTCATGGCAGCCTGAGCAGACTAAGCAGTGAGGATGGGCCACGTAGCATTGGGCTTAAGGGCAGAATGTGTGCGGCTGGATATGTATTTAAACCCTAGTTTCACCAGTTATTAGCTGTGTGACCTTAGACATGTTAATTAATTTCCTCATGTCTAGTTGGAGAGGATAAACAAGAAAATATATATGTATATGGTTAATATATACACAGTGTTCAAAAATGGTAGTCACCACGATTACTACTACTGCTACTGCAAATAATTGAGATGGCTCTGTGTAAACACTCAACAAATGTTAGTTACCACTTACAAGCTGTATAACTTGGCTTAGAAAAGTTACTTCCATTTCTCAGATCATTAACTTCCCCATCTGTTCATCGAAAGTAATGACACCCACTTCCCAGGATTACTGCGAGGATTACAGGAAATGAAGCATTTAGCTCAGTACCCGGAACACAGAAGGATGTTTTCCTCCCTTAGGAATATCTTAGACACCTATCTCAGAAAAAGAATGCATAATCCCTGGCAGAGAAACAGCCTAGAGGGTTTCTTTAGTGAAGAACTCTAAGATCAGGGGCTGAATCAGTGAGATTCAGTCAAATCAAGTCTTTACCCTCCACCTTGGAAAAAGGGTCTTTTCAACCCTGCAGTCCTGATGTTGCATCTGGCTGGGTTTGCACAGCCGACTGCAAAAATCATACCAAACTAAGAGACTGAAATAAGACCAAGGAGTAGATGGGGGAGGCGAGAAATTCTTTCTTCCAGTGTTCTTGCTTAGTAAATACCTGTCGGCTTTAAAGACGTTCTGAGCATAGTTAAATAAAGATATGCCAACATCTGGCAGCAAAAGCACTCTGTCAACATCATAAGCCCCTCTGCACCTGCCCTGGCTTAATAGCTTTGCTAAGAACTAGTCGTTATTGAGCATGTATTGTAAGACTCCATGATCCTTACAACAACCTTGCAGGCACGTATCATTGTTCCAGGGAAGATACAGCTAACAATGCATAGACCGGGGGCTGGGACCCAGGTCTATTTGCCTTGAAGTACATGTTTTTCCTTCTCTACATTCTCTCCCTCTTCTCCTCTTTCTCTTCTACTAGTTTTCAGATTCCGTCCTTTCCTTCTAGCCTGCCTGGATTTCAGGCCAGCCTTTGTGCCCATACCAGGGGCATTGCCTATCCTCATGGCTTCAGGGTCAACTGTTCCTATAACCCCGTACCCCACTAACTGAGAAGGATGCCATCTGCTCTTCCTTTGCAGGGTACAAAGCCCTGAGTAGCACACCAAGACCTGCTTGCAGCCGGGGGCTGAGGACTCCTGAGGCTCCGAGTCATTGAGGACAAAATGGGTATTTCAGTGAAAAGGGCTCGGCCTTGCCAGAAAAAGCATTATACAGAAGACATGAAAGACACATTTTTAAAAATAGCATGTTTGGTCTCCACTCTCACTGCTTCATTTGACTGCCCTTAAAAAGATAATGTAAAAAATTTAAAAAATAGCATGTTTGGGGCCGGGCACGGTGGCTCTCACGCCTGTAATCCTAGCACTCTGGGAGGCTGAGGCGGGCGGATTGTTTGAGCTCAGGAGTTCGAGACCAGCCTGAGCAAGAGTGAGACCCCGTCTCTACTATAAATAGAAAGAAATTAGCCAAACAACTGAAAATAGAAAAAATTAGCCAGGCATGGTGGTGCATGCCTGTAGTCCCAGCTACTTGGGAGGCTGAGGCAGAAGGATCGCTTGAGCCCAGTAGTTTGAGGTTGCTGTGAGCTAGACTGACGCCATGGCACTCTAGCCCGGGCAACAAAGCAAGACTCTGTCTCAAAAAAAAAAAAAAAAAGATTCTGATATAAACTGGATGCAGTGGCATGCCTACAATCCAGCAACTCTGCAGGCTGAGGGGACTGAGGCTTGAGCCTAGGAGGCCAGCGTGGGCAACCTAATGAGACCGTGTCTCTTAATTAATTAATTAATTAATAAGAAAAGAAGAAAGATTGATTGATTGATTTTGGTATTTTCCACTTTTTCATGATCCAGCCTACATTCTGAGGAAAGAATGTGGCCATTTCCTGTAATTTTTTTTGTCTTAATTTTCAAATGTTGTACTTTGTTTAGCAACTTTTCAGCCTTTTCCCCATGGAAACCTTTGACACAGTCACCAGGGTTGAGTTTATGGAAGTCTTCACAAGTATAATATAATATTTTCAAATATTTGTTGTGTATTATTGAATATAATCTTGCCAAGATGGGGGGTCAATATTTCTAGGTATTATTTCTTAAAAATAAAACTAATTCTTTATTAACTAGTCTCATGTGACTTTAGGAGGTTGGTAAATCTGCATGAATAGAGTGGGAAGCAGCCTGTGTAATTTTGCTACTTCAGTGTCATTCTCTCTTTCTTATGTAAAAGGACTTTCCTGTTTGTTTTATAATCTGATAAGAGTCATTCCTCTTCCTCCCCATATGTAGTCTCATTCTGCCCTTGCTCACTTTTTTTCTACTTAGCGGACGAAGAGGCTCCTGATTATGGCTCTGGAATTCGACAGTCAGGAACAGCTAAAATATCTTTTGATAACGAGTACTTTAATCAGGTGAGACACCTTCAGGAAGAAGGAAAACCTTATGAAAAGAGAAAGAAGTAGATGGGTTTTTAAGGATAATATTCAGCATTGGAGACCAATTCCCATACCTAGAACTAAAAAATACAGGATGCTGGTGACCACACATTGTTCACTAGAATATGGGACATGCCTAACAATTACTAAAGGTAAAAACTCAGCGTGTACCTTTCATTGTATTGCCTTTTCTCAGACAGCTTTCAATCCATATAATTTTCTAGTCACTATTATTTGTTGAGCAAATAAACAGAAGTAAGAAAATGGGGGGGAAATATGTTTTTATACTACTTTACCATATACCTACCCCTGCCTTGTTTTCAGAGTGACTTTTCTTCTGTTGCAATGACTCGTGCTGGTCTGTCCTTGGAGGAGCTGAGGATTGTGGAAGGACAGGGTCAGAGTACTGAGGTCATCACTCCTCCAGAAGAAATCAATCGAATGAATGACTTGGGTAAGCAGACGGAGTTTACTATGTTTGGGGAAATTTTCAAAGAGGGGAACATACTGACCATGATCAAGGGACATAGTCACTTCATCAACTAGGAATGGAAAGAATGTCCAACTCCCTTCTCTTTGCATCATTTCAACCATATGTGTATTCATGTGACCCTCTTTAGATTTGAAGTCAAGCACTTTGCTGGATGGTAAGATGGTAATGGAAGGATTTTCTGAAGAGATTGGCAACCACCTGAAACTGGGCAGTGCCTTCACTTTCCGGGTAACAGTGTTGCAGGCCAGTGGAATCCTCCCAGAATATGCAGATATCTTCTGTCAGTTCAAGTAAGCTGCCCCTTTGCTCTGCCTGCCTTGCTAGCTGCCTTCCGAGATCATGTCCTTTAGGCACTGTAGAGTGCTTTACATATGTGAGATATTAGCAAAAGACTACCAGTCAATGAAGAAAAATACTTTCATCACTCAAGATGGGAGTGAGAACCAGAAACCTACATTGGAATAAAAGAGGATTGGTTCCTTGTGGGGAGGAGTGTGCCATGCATCCTACTAGAGGGTTCTGTTGGGGATTGTCCCCCTCTGCCAGGAATATAGGGGCTGATCCAGATAAGCCTATTTATTAGTCTTTTTAATGCTCTTCATGCTGAAATGTTTTATTAGTTAAAAAGTCTAGAAGCAATGAATTATCTACCCACCAATTATGCAAATTTAATACTTGGGAAAAGGAAAATCTAAGTAAGATAAAGAAAAATAAATTCTGTATCAGCTGTAAAAAGCTAGTACATAGAGAAGGTGTGACAGCTTTCAATTCTCATCCACTTAGAGCTTGTCCTTTCCTGTGACCCTCTTGAGACCTATATTTTAGGTGCTTACGTTTCCATACTTCCCTAAAAAAATACATTCTTGTGAATTTTAAGTATTAATACCTCTAAACATCAATATGTCTTTTCAGTATCCAAAAGAATGAAGTCTGACCCACACCATACCTAAAGCCTAGAATTTAGGCCAAGCATGGTGGCTTATGTCTATAATCCTAGCACTTTGGGAGGCCAAGGTAAGAGGATCACTGAGGCTAGGAATTTGAGACTAGCTTGAGCAACATAGTGAGACCCCATCACTACAAAAAAATACAAAAATTAGCCAAGCAGGGTGGCATGTGTCTGTAGTCCCAGCTACTTGGGAGGCTGGGGCAGGAGGATCACTTGAGCCCAGGAGTTGGAGGTTGCAGTGAGCTTTGATGACACCACTGCACTCCATGCACTCCAGCCCAGACAAAAGAGCAAAACCCTGTCTCAAAAAAAAAAAAAAAAACAAGCCACAGTTTGCCATTGGTACCACCAAGAGGCTGCTTTAGAGCTCTACCCTCCCTTTCCCCTTTGTATGTGCCTTGGTGTTTGTACAGGTCCTAATGTGTTTATAAAGCATTTCTTTTAAATAGATTTAGCCAAATCCTGAATTAATACGTATAATCACTACATAGGAAGCCACTAATATGACTTGGTATAACTCATAATTATTGAAATATTACCCATCCAGTACTGATTTCACCTATTTAATGTTTTCACTAACAGCTTCAAATTTAGAGGAGGATTGAATTGGCTGGAAAACATTTTTTTGGAACTTTCACTATTAGAATAATAGTGAAATAAAATAGTGAATAAAAGCAAAATAATAATAGTGAATAAAAGCAACTGATATATTTTTTAGAAACTACCTATTTGGTTAACTGATGTCTGAAATGACAGTAATAGTATGTTGACCTTTGTCCTAAAATCTCCTTAAAAGAGAGCAGCATCTCCACCTGGTGTTAGCTCTGGAGAAAGGGCATGTTGACTAATGTTGGACTGGATTTTTATAAACTCTCATCTGGCCTTTATAGGGAAGATGCAGCTGTAGAGCAATGTGAATGAGTTCATCTCTCACCAGGGGAACTTGGGATATATGTACCTTCTACAATGGCAAAGTATTGGAAGACTGTAGATCAGAAGTCAACCATGGGGTGTAGGTACAGTATATGGTCAGGAGAAGAAAAAAATGGGGGGAAAAAGTAAGAAGAGAAGAAAAAGGAGAGACATGAGGAGAAATGGGAAGAAAGAAAATAGAAAAAGATACATATAATGAGAATGCCGTAGTGCCAGCAATGTATGGTGTCAGTTTGGAACACTTGGCAAAAGTACACTACTGCTTACTCACAACACTTGAGCTAAAAAAGAAAAAAAAAGGTACACTACTGTTTTCAGACTCAGTGAACTAATTTGGAAGACAAGGAGTTCATACTGCTGGTTTCTCTCCCACCTATTCAAAGAGTTTTCTCTTTTTCCCTTTTTTCTTGCAGGCGATATATCCACCTGGTGTGTATTTCTATCCGGCACTAAATCTTTGTGTTAGATAGTCTTTAATTCTCCAGTTCTTTTTATTTAAGACTAATGATAGGGAGAGAGAGAGAGCAATAAAATCTTACCATTTGTGAGAATAAATTAACATAGGCCATTAGTTTAACAAATATTTCCGGAGTGTCTTCTGTGTGGTGAGCCTTGTGGGAAAACACTTGCTGTCTGTTGGGGAGACAGGCATGTAAATACATTATTACAAACAGTGAAATCATTGCTATTGTGGAAAAATAGGTCCCTACTTCTGTGGGAATATGAGACTATCTGGATAAGTAAGGGAAGACTTCCTGGAAGAGGTGACATTTGAATCCACCTTTAGCTGGATATTAGAGAGACTCTTAGGTGAGTACGCCACTCACAGGCTTTAGTACTGTCTTGTAGAAACTTGAGTATGCTGAATTTTTTCTGTACAAAATGATTTCAGTATTTTTATTTTCAGTAAAAAACTTCTACAAAGCAATAGGAGTTCATTGAATTCAGGTCTTCATTCTCTTGCATATATATCCACTTAGCTAAGTAATCAGGGTCAGTTAATTTTTCAGTAATTTTTTTCTTTTTTTGAGTTAGGATCTCACTCTATTGCCTGGGCTAGAGTACAGTGGTATCATCATAGCTCACTGCAACCTCAAGCCCCTAGACTTAAGTGATCCTTCTGCCTCAGCCTCCCAAGTAGCTGGGACTACAGGTGTGTGCTACTGTGCCCAGCTAATTTTTCTATTTTTTGTAGAGACAGGATCTTGCTCTTGCTCAGGTTGGTCTCGAACTCCTGGCCTCAAGCAATCCTCCTGCCTTGGCCTCGCAAAGTGCTAGGATTACAGGCATGGCACGCCTGGCTCCATTTTTCAAATAAAATCTAAAATGCTATCTATGTGATATGGAAAATGTTTTTGGTAAGAAAATGTAAATAACTTAGCTCAGTTAAAGAATCTAATTAAGTAGGATGCTTCTCTTTATAGGACCCAAGTTGGGCTCTTAAAACAGATTCTAAGAAACCATTAAATGTAGTATTCATGTCTTATTTTTTATTAAGTTTTTTGCATCGCCACGATGAAGCATTCTCCACTGAACCCCTCAAAAACAATGGCAGAGGAAGTCCTCTGGGCTTTTATCATGTGCAAAATGTAAGTGACGTAGACATTGTTGCCAAACATGTCATGGGTTTGTGGTACCTTGGCTCTCTCAGTGGAGGAAGGAGGGATGAGCTGCTTGCTGTGCAGGGGCAGCTTCGAGGAGGGAGTAGACAATGGAGAGAGTGGCCTGAGTGGTGAGGTCATGCTCAGTGGCCTGAGCAGCGGCCTCCCTGTCTGATTCACAATGGGCCCAGTGAGTGGTATGTGGTGTCTGCCAGTAAAATCTTCCATCAGTTTGAATGTACTGAGTTGTTTTGGTGTTTCTGTCCTAGAAAAATAAGCACGTTTAGTAAGGGCTTTGTTAAAGTGAATACATTGTCCTTTTTAAACCCTAAGATATTTATATTGTTCAGTTGCAAATAATATAGAAGGTATTAAATACCTTCTGTAGATAAATTAAGATTTACAGTCTGTTTTCCTTGCAGCTGAGACTGTAATTAACCCATTAATGCCCCTTACAACTGTCTTCATACTTGGAGTAAGAAAACAGACCTTTCATCTCTTATATATGAAATTTCACTTAAACTGTATTTAAAATTCTTCATCCTCATCACATTAGCTAACATTTATTTTTTTATTATTTTTTAATAGCTGATATTTATGAGGATTTATTTTGTGTCAGTCACTATTCTGAGTGTTTTTTGTGTCATTTAATCTTCCCTTTACACCATAGATTATAACAATCCCTATGTTACATCTGAGATAACTGAGGCACAGAGAGGTTAAGTTCCAAGGTTACAAAACTAGGAAGAGGCAGAGATGGGATTTGAACCCAGAAAAGTATGGCTCTAACATCCAAGATCTTCACTACTGCATGAAACTGTCTCATTCTCTTGCTAACCATGTCTACTGTACAGAGTAAGAGAGGAAAGGACAACTCCAGAGATGGAACAAGCAAGCACAAAATACACTATTTCCTTTTTTATGTTTGTGTAAATGTGAGCATGCGTACATCTGATACATACTGATCAGCTGCTCAGCACAAAGACTGCCTGACACACCTGCAGAATGCAGATGAATTGCAGATGCCCCCAGGAGCTTAGAATTATGATAGGGGAAATAAAATGCATATATGGATGACAGTTGTACAAGATAGACATGAGGAAAGTATTCAATAAATCTAGTGCAAATGGAGAAAGAGAAAGTTATTATACTAATAGGAAGATATTTTAAGTCACCTTTTTTGTTGGGGGATGATGGTTAGGTGGAGAGAGGTGTGGGGAGCCTTTTGAAGGAGCAAGAAGAGGTGTGTCAACTTGACATTGTGCCCCTGGCACATAGTCCACAGTCTGTACATGTTTTTCTTATTGTTGTTACTGTTTGAGCTGGGCCTTGAAGTACAGGAATGACTTAGGTGCATGGACATATGGAAGGGCCTTCCAGGCCTGGACCAGTGCTTGTCACAACAGGGGAAAGGAGCAGTAGACAAATTTGATTGAGTTTGTGAAGGGCAGCAGGGACTGAGGTTGGTTGGGTCAAATTGGGGAGGATCTTGAATACCTGAAGCTTGATAAAGTTACTTTAGAATGCAAATGCGAGGGGAGCCCTGGCTTTTGGTGCAGGAGTCCTGCATAATAAAGTACTCCACACATACTGGACACTCAACAGGACTAAAGTTCTGACTGAAGCAAAAACGTGTTTTTTGTTATAATAAATCTTTCCTAATCTTGCTTGTCAGATTGCAGTGGAGATCACGGAATCCTTTGTGGATTACATCAGGACCAAGCCTATTGTGTTTGAGGTCTTTGGACACTATCAGCAGCACCCGCTTCACCTGCATGGACAGGAGCTTGGCAGGTTTGGACCAGATGAACAAAGATTTTTGTTGTTATTTGTTTTTTAGTTTTTCAGTTGCTAGAAATTTTTTGAGGGATTAAGATAACTATAAAGGCTGCAAAAAAGATAGCTATAAAGATGTAAAAACAAATATATAAAATAAAAATTAAAAATAAGGAAGAAAATATAGGTTCTCATAGTAAAGATGTAAAAAAATATACATCTATATATAAAAATGAAGGATTAAGATAACTAAATAACAATTTTGTATATTACCCTATGTCTCTTCTTTAGAAACTTCACCTTTTTCTAACTATCTAATCACTAATTTTAGATACAGCAAATTGAATTTTGATGACCTTGCATACCACCCTTTTGAAGGAAGAGGCTGAATAGGATAGAAAGTTGAGGTAGTAGGCATATAACATGCAAATTGTGTAGAATTGTCCTAATGACCCACAACTTATGAAAGGGAAGCTCTCAATGTGGTCATCAAAACTGATGAGTAAAGCAGAGATGGGTACTGTTTGATGATAGCAGTGTCAGTGGTAACAGAAGAATTTTCTGATTTTGTTTATTAGCTAAGATTTACAGGGGGACTTTTATTAAAATATTTTAAAAGTGTGTTTGATGATGTGGGATTATCTCTGTTATCTGAAATTATACCAGAGTTGAAAATGCAAAAGATCTGTTTCCTTCAAGGGAATTCAGACATGCCGTTAATATCAACATCTGACTCTTTAGTCTTGAAGAAGTTTGTCTTCCTTTCTTTGCAGCCCACCTCAGCAGTCTCGACGATACTTCCCTCCACCCATGCCACTGTCCAAGCCAGGTGAGCCCTAGCTCCGTTCCTTGCATGACATTCTCTGTGTGAATACACCACTTATTCTGAATGACTTTTCAGATAAAAGTTGTATTTGAGTTTCTACCCCTCTTCTATGTATCCTTATGTGTTTAATCTGCTCTTGTATATATCTAGCAGGAACTAGAAAACTTTATTCCTGGTTTAAAATAAGAAGTAAGAAAAGATAGGGTTCTATCTCTGCCACTTCTCTGGTCTTCTTATTGCAGATTTTGATAATCTCCCTGTTCCTAAATCTCTCTGCTTTCTATGTAACTCCCCATCACTGTCAGGTGACTGGGCAATGCTTTGCATATTAAATTTATTCTGCATGTTCAATTATCTTGTTTTGATTTTTGTTTATTTTCATCCTTTTTCCTCATTGCCCACATGCCAAATTCCCACCCCACCCTGTACTCACTCTCCGCCCTCTGTACTCCTCATCTCCATCTGCCTTCAGACCATGAGAAAAAGATTGAGCTGATTCGGTTTCTCGCATCTGGCTATGTGAATGTGCGTGTGTTGAACACAATTTCAGAGCACGCCAGTGTGCTTGCATCCTCCGCTATCGCCACCTTCCAGGATGAGGCTGACCCATTGCCGCCTTTTCTCTTTCTGCCAGTTCCCAGCTGCAAGAGCGAGAGGGTACCCAGACGAGATGGTTAGTAGCTAAATTAGCTCTGCCTTAGATGTGGAACCAACGTTAGCTGGTCCTGAAGCCTGGCTTTCTGTGTATGAAACACCAATGTTTCTGTTTGCTGCTTGATCTGACAGTAGATTTCAGCACATTGACAAGTCATGTCACATTTCCTTCAGAGAGATTTTAGGAAGCACCTTCTCTTCTTGTGCCTCTCTCACATTACTGTAGGAATGAGGGATTCCTTACATTTGTTTGTTTGGATTCTTTGCAATAGCGTTTTTAATTTTGAATATTTTTACAAGTAGTTGGTTTTGTTTAAATACTTGTGGTTTTGCTTTCTAGTCCTTGGAGGACTGACTGCCGGATCAGTAACCCTGTTTTCTTCCTGACTAGCATCACGAACTCATGAAATTCAGCTGGGATGAGTACTGCTGATAGGCTACACATTTGCATAGTGCTGTATGGTTCCTAAAGCCCCTTTATATACAGTATGTTAGTGGATCTTCATACCTTTGCAAGATAGCAGACTAAATATCATGATCCACATTTTGTAAATGACGAGACAGATTCACAGAGGGTAAGCAATTTAACTAAAGTTGTATGACATCAGCTAAGAATGTGGAATTTAGGCCTGTAATCCTAGCACTTTGGGAGGCCAAGGCGGGAGGATTGCTTGAGACCAGGAATTCGAGACTAGCCTGAGCAAGAGTGAGACCCCGTCTCTACAAAAAATAGAAAAATTAGCCAGGTTGGTGGCGGTGCCTGTAGTCCTAGCCACTTAAGAGGCAGAGGCAGGAGGATCACTTGAGCCCAGTAGTTTGAGGTTGCTGTGAACTATGGTGAAACCACTGCACTCAAGTCTGGGTCACAGAGCGAGACCCTGACTCAAAAAAAAAAAAAAAAGTGAATATGGAATTTAAATCTGAAGAAAATGTGTAACGTAAGATCATTTTCAGAATCTTGTATTTATGGGTTAGACCAGTGGTTCCCAAATTTGTCTGCACATTGGAATCACCTGGGGAACTTTGGGAGGAAGAACAGTTTTACCCCTAGAGATTGTGATGTAATTGATCTAGGATGTGGCCTGGGCTTTGCCATCTTTAAGATCCCTGGGTGATGCTTGTGTGCAGGGAGGTTTGAGAACCACTGGGACAGAGGATGGGGCTTTATTCCGCCACACCAGCTTTGAGGGAGCCCCTGGGATGTGCAAGGCTTTCCAAGCACTGTCTCTCCCACCTAATTACGATGCTCTGCCTGCCAGCCACAAAATGTGAGATTCTAGAGATAATGATTTTTGTTTTTGTTTTTGTTTTGTTTTGTTTTGGTTTTTTTGAGACAGAGTCCTGCTCTGTTTCCCAGGCTAGAGTGCCGTGGCGTCAGCCTAGCTCGCAGCGACCTCAGACTCCTGGGCTCAAGCGATCCTACTGCCTCAGCCTCCCAAGTAGCTGGGACTACAGGCATGCGCCACCATGCCCGGCTAATTTTTATATATATATATTTATTTTTAGCTGTCCAGATCATTTCTTTCTATTTTTTAGGGGTCTCACTCTTGCTCAGGCTGGTCTCGAACTCCTGACCTTGAGCGATCCACCCACCTCGGCCTCCCAGAGTGCTAGGATTACAGGCGTGAGCCACCATGCCCGGCACTGTTTTTGTTTTTGTTTTTGTTTTGTGTTTTTGTTTTTGAGACAGAGTCTCACTCTGTTGCCCAGGCTAGAGTGCCGTCACGTCCGCCTAGCTCACGGCAACCTCTAACTCCTGGACTGAAGCAATCTTCCTGCTTCAGCCTCCTGAGTAGCTGGGACTACAGGCATGTGCCACCATGCCTGGCTAATTTTTTCTATTTTTTAGTAGAGACGGGGTCTTGCTTTTGCTGAGACTGGTCTCGAACTCTTGACCTCAAGTGATCCTCCTACCTCGGCCTCCGAG
>CAUYSK010027917.1:0-30922 GCA_963575035.1 Avahi laniger
ACGGGGGTGCTGAGAGTCGCTGGGCTCCCTACAGCCGCTGTGCTAGCAGCACGCGTCCATGCGGTTTTACTCTGTGCCTTGTTAGAAGTCTTTGTGTTGTATGGAGCAGGGGAAACACTCTTGTCTGATGGGAAAATACTCGTGACGTATTGTGACATTAAAAGGTGGTAAACAGGTTACAGCGGTATGAGCTGAACACCTGAAAACAGTAACAAGATGATGGATCGCTTTTCTCAGTAAGTTACTAAATGCCTTTACATACGGGGCCTCTGGGAGGAGCTGACATTTGAGCAGAGACTCAGTGGGAAGATGGGGGTGGGGGCAGAACATGGCGGGCGCAGGGAACAGCACGTTCCAGGCCCTGAGGACTGTGGGCCTTGCGTGTGAGGGGCAGCCAGGATGTCTGGCTGGTCAGTGGTGAGCAAGGGGAGGCAGGAGGGCCTGCGGAGAGGCCCAGGATGTCTGGAGGAAGCCCCAGGGAGGGCGTCTTGCCCCTTACCCCATCCAGGTGGGGGATGGGGGAGCGGGCTGGGGCGCACGCAACTGCGCCCTGGCTGGCTGACGTGGGGGTTTGGGATGGAAGCTCCCGTTGGCGCGGCTCAGCTGCAAGCCACTGCTGCCCCCAGCAGGTCGGTGAGGCCGAGAGGAGGTGGACGACCACTGGGCTCCTGGGTAGCAGCTGGCAAATGGCCCCTGCGGGCCGGGCCAGTACCGGGGTGAGACCTGGCCAAAGCCCTGCTGGGCAGAGGATGGCATCGAGCCTCAGCGCCGGGGACGCCTCACTGAGCTCTGAGGCCTGTGGCGGGGAGGGACAGCAGTGTCTCCGTTGGCCTCAGCCCAGGAATTTCGGTTCCATTGCCCCTGGGAGCCCCCCTGGGAGGCTGCCATGTGGGAAGAGACTTCTTTACCAGAGGCCTTGGGCCAGTGCCACCTGGAGGTGACGGCACCCACCCCACAGGGCTGTCAGGGAAGCAGTGGAGCAGTGCGCGTCTGTGGGCTTGGGGAACATGAAGGGGCTTTGGGAGTCTACACGGCCATCCTGGCCCACAGAGGCACGTGGGCCTGCAGGTGGGCGCTCTGCGGGGAGGGCTCTGTACCCACAGAGGCCCGTGGCTTGCAGAGCAGTGAGGTTTGTGCCTGTGCCTGAGGGGCAGCAGCCCAGTGCAGGGGCCGTCTCCACCGCTTTCGAGGGGCCCTCAACTCGCATTTCAAACACCAGGCAGCATCTGATTAGCGAAGGCCGTGTGACTGGCAGACTCTTCCCAGACGGGTCGGGGGTCTGTGGAGGCTCCCTGCTCAGGCAGAGCCCTGGGGGCATCTCGACTCCTCTCTCCCTCCCCTCCCAGCACCCTCCAGGGGCTCCCTCTCTGCTCCCCACGTCTGTCCTTCCTCAGCCTAAAGGGCCTACCCGTAACATTCTCTGCCCACTATTAGTTTCCCATGGCTGCTTCGACAAAATGCCACAAACTTGATACCTTAAAACAACAGAAATTATTCTCTCACACAGTTCTGATGAACAGGAACCTAAAAGCAGTTATCACTGGGCCAAAATAAGGCGTGGGCAGGGCCGCACCCCCCACAGACTGTTCCTTGCCTCTTCCAGCCTCCCTCTGGCGGCTGCTGGCCTGCCTTGGCTTGTGGCCGCGTCCCTCCAGCCTCTGCCTCCCCTTCGTGTAAGGATGGGTGTGACGGCACTCGGGGCCCTCCTGGATCATCCAGGGCCGCTTCCCAGCGCAAGCTCCTTGGCTCCATCACGCATGCGAAGACCTTTTTTCTAGATAAGGTCACATTCACGGTTTCCAAGGACTGGGACCTGATATCTTTGGGGGCCATTACTCAGCCTACTGCGGCTCCCCCAATCTAGTCTTCACAGAGCAACAAAAATGGTGTTCCTGAAACAGCTCAGGCCATGCCCTTGCCCGCTAGGGCCTGCCCAGGCACATCCCTTCGCCTTTAGGATTAGCTTCACCCGAATGCTGCACAGCCCTGCTACGGGGCTCTGCCTGCATCCCCTGTGCCTCCAGTCCTCCAGCCCACTGGGTCTTTCCTGCCCCAGGCCCTTGCCTGGAACATTCTCCCGAACAGTCTTCTCACCTCTCACGCCCCAGTCAGCCAGGAAGACTGCCCTGGTGTAGCCCAGGGAGCATTAGAAACGCAGTGAGCATGGTAGCTCCGTGCATTAGCACTTGTGACCCGTGGGGCTCAGTGGGGACTGCTTCTGGTGCGTCAGTCCTCACAGCCACCTGAGGTGGGTGCTGCCAGAGCCCTGCCCTAGGGTGGAGTCGCAGAGAGAGGCTGTGGCCCGCCCCGCCTGTCCCCTTCTGGAGTGTGTGTCCTGGTGTTTCACTCCCTGTTCCCACCCTGGCTGCACTGACGCGAGGCCCAGCTGGGAGCCTGCCCTGCCCTGCCAGGACCGGCCCTTGTCAGTTTAAGGGCTGGATGCTGGCTTGGACAGCCAGGCGTTGTCATGGTTACCAGCGGCCCTCCCCTCTCCATGGCCCCACCCCGGGAGAGGACGCGGCTGGGCGCGGGAGGAGCTGTGGAGCAGAGGGTGCCTGTGGCCCGCAAATTCCTCCTGGGCGCCCGTGGGGGCGGAGCGCGCGACTGCTGGACCCACCCAGCCAGGAACAGTGCACCGTCTCCTTTCCGGCTCGAGTGGGTGTGTCGGAGGCGTGGCCTGGACGCCAGTCCCTGGAGCCAGCTCCCGCCAGGGGTGTCCCAGGCCCTCCTGGCTGAGGGCTGCGTGCTTAGCAGGACTGCCTGTGGAGTCAGATGACAGTGTCTGTCACTGCAGAGCATCCCAGGGCCACCGCCTGGGTAGGAAGGGTAGTGTTTTATCTGGCTGTTGACAGAGTGCCTTCACTCCACCACCCCATGAGGTAGGTGCCATATGATCCCCATTTTACAGTTGGCAAGATTGAGATTCAGAGATGGGAGATGTCTTGTCCTAGATCCCACGCTACTAAGAGGAAAAGCTGAGCAGCCCAGATCTGGCCCTTCTGCCCACCTCACAGACTCTTGAGCCTCCTTCCTGGGGAGGCTCGGCGGGGATCACACTGTCTCCTCTCCTCCCCCACTAAACTGTTGTCACCTTTCTGGGATTTACACCTAGGTTCAGGCTGTACCCCCACCCAGCTCCAAATCCCTCAGCTTTCAGCCCCCAGGGAATCAAACCCCTGGGAGACTGGGCTGGAAAAGCGTGGCGCTCCAGCGGAGGAGGAGCGGGCTGCAGAGACCTGAGAGCTGGTGGAAGCCCGGCCAGGCCTCCACGGGCTCTGTGACTCAGACAAGGGACGCCGTTAAGATGACGGGCAGAGGGAGGGCGGGCTCGGGAAGGCTTTGCCCAGGGCCTGGCCCCTGGGGGAGCTGTTCGGGGAGGGATGCAGGTTTCTGAAACAAGGAGAGCCCCTAGCTGGTGTCGAGGCCAGGAATACTCAGGTGGGGGCCCTGCTCACTCATGTTCTCCTGTGTTCCCAGCTGGTTCATGGGACGGCGGCCCGAGTACACAGACCCCAAGGTGGTGGCTCAGGGTGAAGGCCGGGAAGATAAAGCATGATGTCCCCCGCTGCACAGGCAGGTTGGAGCCTGGGTGGGACTAGGCGGGCGCAGTGCCCAGGGACCTGCCAGGCCTCTAAGAGCTGGCCTAGGAACTTTCCCAGATGAGGGCCTGGTGGGAGAACAGAGGGTTTGCCATGTCTGTCTGTCCCTGCTTCAGCCCCTTTGCCTTCCAGTGAGGGACACAGGCCAGGCACTGTCATCCTCATTTTACAGAAGAGAACACTGAGGCAGAGAGATTCCCAAAGCAGCTAGGATCTGTCTCTGCCCCAGCTCGGCCCAGCTGACGCTGACCTTCTGTCCCCAGTGACCCGCGTCCGGTCTCAGGGCTTCGTCACCCTCCTCTTCAACGTGGTGACCAAGGACATGAGGAAGCTGGGCTACAGCAGTCGGCCTGCAGACACACAGAGTGACCCAGGGCCCGGCCTGCCTCAGGGCACCCCCCGGGTGAAGGCATCGTCCCCCTCCGCCCCCACCCTGAGTCTGGCCGGGCAGGCTGAGCAGCTCTCTGATAACGAAGGGCCGTCTTTCCGGAGTCGCCGCTGACCCATCAGCCTGAAGCACAGCCTGTGGCGGGGGCTGGGGAGGACAGAACAGTTTTATATAATAAAGTGCCACATTTTCAGAGAGCCCAGGCCTGGGGCTGCCTCTTCCCCTTTAGATCCTCCCCCACGGGAGCAGGCCAGTGGGGCCGCAGCATTTTCTGACCCAGCCTCCAGGGTCTACCACCGCACCCCCGTCGCTCCCTGGGCCACTGTGCTGGGTGGAAGCTGTCAGGAGGCCACGCAGCAGGGTGGCCAGCCAGGACGTGAGCTCTGACGTAACCTGGTTCTCCTGCTTACAGCTGTGGCCTTTCTGCCCCTCAACAGCCGCATCCCTGAACCAGGCACAGCACCCACCGCCCAGGATTTCAGGCCTGGCCCCATCCTGCCAGCTGTGCTCCATGCCCACCTGCACCCCTCAGCAGGAAGGAGAGAATCCTGTTAGCAGAGCTGGATGGCAAGGTGCCCCCGGGGCTCGCAGCCCGGGCAGGGGCGGGAGGCTGCTGGCTGGCCTTCTGGCAGGCCCACAGCCCAGCAGCCTAGCCTCTGAGCTGCGCCTGGCCCCTCTGGGACCTGAGCGCCTTCAGCACTACCGCGGGAGGCCCAGGGCTGGGCCTCCTCGCCTGCTCCGTGCAAAGGCCCTGGCACGACACAAGGCACCTCGGGTGAGCCCTCCCTGCCCTGCCGCAGAGCTTTCCTCAGCAGACATGGCGCACTGGCCTAAACACCGCCCTCGTGGGGTTCAAGGAAAGCCGCGCTGTGTCTTGCCTGGTCCCGGGCTCCGGGGCTCCTGCCAAGCTCCCACCTCCCAGCCTGGAGACCCGCAGCCTCAACGCTACGTGCCGCCCTGGCTGTCACGGAACCTGCCCTGGGACCATCCAAACTGACCCTTTGCTGCCTTTTATCTCACTTTTAGGGCACTCCCATCTCCTGCCCCCAAATCACTGTGCATTCTGGAACTCTTCATCTGTCATCAGCAAAATTCCTATGATTCTGACCATCTTCTCTGAATGGTGCCTGCCTCAGACACCAGCTGCGGGCTCTCCTCGTTTCAGCAACCTGCATCCCTCCCCGCCCTCTGCCTCTGGCCTTGCGGAACCCACTCTGTCCCCGGCAGCCCTTTTCAGAAAGTCTCTTTTTCTTCCCACACCCAGTGTACCGTGGGCCTGGGGGCGTCCTTGCCCCCACTGCGTTTCCAGAGCCCTTCTCATCCTTCCCACCAGCCTCCCGCAGCCCGAGCCATCAGATCAGACCTCCGCTGTCGGCATCCGCCACAGCCTTGCCTGCCTGCCTTGCTTACCGTCTTGCTCCAGCCATTCTTGGCAACACGCTGTCCGCGGGAGGGATCCTTCCCACAACCTGGCCTCTCCCTCAACCTCTCACCTGCAGTGATCTTGACCTCTACCCCTTACAGCCACCCATCCCCATGGTCTAGCCATTTCTTCTTCCTGGTGACTGCTCTGCTTCCAAGATCCGGACCCAAGTGTCCCTCCCTCAGCTCCCCCCTCCCCAACAGGGCCCTTCCCCACTCTGGCAGTGCCTCATGCCACCAGCACCATCCAGGCCCAGCCCACCCCCTTTGCCAATCACCAGCCCCTTTCTTTGTGTGGAATCCATGGTCATCGTGCATACGTGCTGGCTGGGAGACGTGCTTGGCGCCCGTGCCCTGCCTGCCTTTGCACTCGCCTGGCACCACCTCAGCGCCCGCCTGCTCTGCGGGGCATCGGGCCTGTGGACTGGCCCACGCTGGATCCGAAGCCCAGGCCTTGTGTGGCCCCCAGCTCTGCCGGGAGTCCACTGTTTCCTTAGACTACGCCCTCCCGCGAACCGTTCCACACTTTTGGTCTCTTCAAACCTCCCGCACCCTCCCGGCCCCCTCAGCTGAAGAGCTCCCTGGGGTACGTGGAAGGTGCAGCACCCACGGGGGCTTCTCCCCTCCCTCCGGCTTGAGTCCTCCCCCTCCGCAGGACCACCCTCGCCAGCCTTGGCTGCAAAGCAAAGGCCCTGCACCCCCGTGCCACCCCAGTCCTCGGCCTCATGCCACGTCCTCCCCGACCCAGGCCACTGGCCTTCTTCCCTGTCACTGCCCTGAAACCTCCAGCCTGGCACGTCCACGTTCAAGCTTCAGGCCACATTTGCTGGCCTGTCAGCAGCTTGGACGTAGGTGGTTCACCCTCTTCTTGTTACGTTTAATTGTTCAATTGTTTCCAATGTTAAGATGCTCAAACAGAGAAAAGTTGAAATAATTTTACAGTGTACACCACATACCCACCACCTAGATTCTACCAGTGAACGCTTTCCTTCCTGTTCGATACGTGCATTTTCACATCTGCCCCACTGCTCGCCTCTCCTTCAATGCGTCCTGTTTTTAGCGTGTTCCACAGTAAACCGCAGACACCAGGAAACCACCTCTGCACGTTTCAGCACAGTTAACTGGAGGTCGGTATTTGTCTTCAGGTATCGCTTTCTTTTGGGGGGACGTTTACATACAACAAAATGCATAACTCACGTACTGTGTGCTGAGTGTTGAGGAACGCACGGAACATCACCGAACGCTCAGGAAGCTCCTCGCGCCCTGCGCAGGCAAGGCAAGCGCGACGCAATGAGCGTCGGAGGACAAAGGCACGCCTGTGACTGGAAGCGGAGAGCAGCGTAGACACGTGGGACCACCCGCGTGAAGGACGGTTGCACATACGGCCCCCACGTCCGCCCTCGCTTAGGGGCCGTGCTGTCATGCCCCGTGACAAAGCTGTGTGTTCACTGGACTGTTTCCCTTTTCTCCTGGACACGCCAGAAGACTGCGCCTCCCAGGCGCCTTGTATCTGTGCTGGTCCCCGTGGGCAGTGCTGAGCCACGTCACTCCCCCACCCGATCCTCCCCACGCTAGTCCACACGCGCTCTGAGGCCAGGTGTTGAAGGCCACATCATCGCAAGGGAGAAGCCTGGATCTGAGTCCCAGCTTGAAGGAGAGCTGCCAGGAGCATCTCCACTGGGCTTTTGTGAGTGAGAAATACACTTTTATTGTGTTCAGCCACAGAGCATTCGGGGTTATTAGTTCCTGCATAACCGGTTCTGTTCTAACTGACATGGAAATTGGTACCAGCAGTGGGTTTGTGCTCTACCCACAAAACAGAAACACATGAGTGCCTGTGGCTGTGTGGCAGGCAGGAGGAATCCACAGCCTGGACAGCAGGTCTGTGTTAGCCAAGAACAAGACACTAGCTAAGATGCTCTTGTGCCAACTCTGGAGGCAGGTTATGTGTCCGCTGAGCCCACAGCTCTGGGGGAAAGGAACAGACGATAGGATTGCAGTGGGCACTGGCTACTGTTTACTGCATTTTGGAAACTCTCGCAGTAAAGAGATAAGTTCAGGAAAGAACTGGCCAGTTTGCAAGTCTCTTGGAAAAAGAGACTTTCTAGAACTCAAATGGGAAGAGAATAAGATTGAAAATTGCTTTGAACAATAAATGCATAATAACACTTCTCGTGAACACAGCAACTCAGGCTTTTGTTAAATATGGGGTTTGGGGGTGGCCTCCCCATCATGATCCCAGATGGCCTCGCGGCAGCTACCGTGAAGTTGAGAGAAGCGCGGGGTCAGGCAGCACGGAAGTAAGGCGGGCTTGTGTCTAGCAGAGAACCTGACACGTGTGCACCCATCATCTATTGCTGCGTCACAAATTGCCAGAACACTTTGCAGTTTAAAACAGCCATTTATCATCACTCGTGATTCTAGGGGTGCCTGGGCTCAGCTGAGCAGTTCTGTTCCACATGACGTCGGCTGGGGCTGACCCTCCGCATGGCTCATGTGGCTGGCAGTTGCCTGGGAGCTCAGCTGGGGCTACTGACCAGAGCACTTCAGTTCTGCCCCACAGAGCCTCTCCACAGGTTTGGACTTCTCACAGCGTGGCAGCCGGCCTGTCAGCAGAACACGTGAAGGGGACAAGCCCTGTGTGCAGGTGTTCATGAGCCCCTGCTGGCAACATGCCTGCTGATGTCCCATTGGCCCCATCTAGTCACAGCCAAGCCCAGAGTGCACGGGGGACACACTGGGAGACAAGGTCCACCCGGGGCCCCCAAAGAAGCACTCGGACCAAAATAATGTGGTTATTGTACATGGAGCTGACTGGAAGCCCTGAGGCCAGTGATCGCCCACGTTTTTGACGCCATTGTGTTTCCACAGGATCCGCGAGCCTGGACTAAAGCCTCTGACTCACCTAGAACAAGTCTTGGCCTAGAACCATCCACATGCAGCAGCAGGTGAGAAAGCTGAGCCACCCCAAGGAGCTCATTCTCTCTAGCACTCACCTGGGTGCAGCCAAAGGGACACAAGAAAGGCTGTGCCACCTATAGAGGGCAGAGCCCAGGGCAGGGCACCATCAGGTCCTCTCCCTCCTCAGGCAGGGGGACCTCGCAGTCTGTGCCGCAGGGTTCCAGCACTGCCAAGGACCAGCAGCTGCCAGGCGTCTTCCACTCCGCTCTCCCCAGGGCAGACTGACTGTGGCCGCTCACCCTGTTCCACTATTTGTTATTGTCAGGGTGGCACAGAGGGATAATGGGTCTTTATAGGCTGGGTCTGGCTTCCAGGAAAAAGCTCTGTACCCCACAAAGACCCTGAACTTCAAAGTGGGTGCAGAGACGCGATGGGACCTTATGGTCTACGTGTGAGGAAGAGTAACTATTTGGTGGCCAGAGGGCCAGCTGTGGCAGTGGCAATGTGTTAACACCAAGCCCATCTCCCGTTCCCCCCGGCCACAAAGGAAGTCTGCACTTCCCCATTCCCGCGCACCCGGTAGCGTCGGAACACAGGTGGCAGCAACGCTCTTCCAGGCCTGGCCTGTAAGAAATCTCCCAACCCTGTCCCTCTGAGGCTTCCCTTCCACAGCAACCTTCAGGGTTATGTCAAAGACCGCAGTCTCAGATGAAAGGGGCTTGGGTCCTTGGTCACCAACTTTGTAAGAAATAAATTCCTATTAAGCCACTGAGACATGGGAGACTTGTTACTGTGGCATAGCCTAAAGCACCCCCCACGCCCCTCTTCCTCTCCGGTCACCTGCACTGAACATGGCACCCTCTGCCCCCAGTCCTTGGCCTCTTGAGTCAAGCTTGTCTGCTCATCCCTGATGGACCCTGGGAGCCAGGTGCTCAGCGCGGAGCAGCCGCCACACCTGCTGGGCTCCTCCCAGGCTCATCAGAGGACCTCTCTGCCCACCTTCCCATCAGCACCTCCCCAGCCTCCCTGCCTCTGCCTGGCGCTCTCCTGCAACTGGAACACCTCCTCCAGCTGGAGATGCGCGTCTGTCCTCCAGGCTCTGAGGGGACGTGGGCTCTTTGTACCAGCCAGCTGCTGCCATGACGAAGCTGCACAGCAAGCCACCCAAGTACCAGTGGCTGCAACAAGCACCTTCGGGAGTCTGCAGTGGGCTGGGCAGCTCTCTCCACGTGCTCCCTCTGGGGCCCCAGCCGCCAAGGCGGCAGCTCTTCTGTGACGTGGGCGAGCAGGGAAGCAGAGCAGGGAGGTCTCTTGGGACGCTGGCACTTCCCCTCATTCAAAGCAGGAAGGGGTAAAGACTGGCCAGCACGTGCCTGACACACCCAGGCAGACCGCAGGTCGCAGTGCCCGCCGAGGGCAGCCTCCACCCCTTCCCCTGAGGTTCAGGCACTAGGACCAGGCCGGTGGCCATGTTAACGGCAGGCCAAGCTCCCTCCTCTGTGGCACAGGATTGTCAAAGATCGGGTGGGGGAAAGACACAGCCAGAAACCACATCGTGATACAAATGATAAATTATATTTATACAGTAAATAAGTATCAACAGTCAACACAAGTTCAAAAGCAGCTGCCGACCCCTGGTGGCTTCCTCCCTCAAGGTGCCCGTCAGGAGGGAGCACAATGGCAGCGGCCGGTGGCTTCATGATCAGTGCAGCAGGCAACAGGGACGACGTGCGCTCGGGATGGCCTGTGCCAGGAGCTGGGGTGGGGGCGGTCACGTTGGGGCCTCAAAGGCTCATCAGCAAGAGCTCTTGTCTGTTACAAAAAAATCACTGACCCCAAGAAGTCGAGTCTGGTCTACTGACCTGTAAGGCTGGTCTGGGCCCCGCACCATTTGAGGGAAAGCACCTACCTGGGCAAGCACCCTGCTCCTGCGCCCAGCCGCGCCTCCCACCCTCGCCCGGGCAGGAAGAGCCCAGCCCCCAGCCTTCCTGAATGGCATCCTGGTTCCGGTGGAGGAGTGGCTCCTGGAACAGCACAGGTGGGCAGTCTTCACTCAGACCCTGCACGTCCTGGCAGCCCAGGAGCATTTTAGATCTAAATCTCCCCTGCACCAGTGCGAAGGGCCAGCTCTCCTTCAGGAACCAGAGAGGGGCTGGCAGGTGGTCAGCTGCCCTGGGAGCTGGAGGTGGGAAGTCCACACGGTGGAAAACGAGCCAGAAATGCCCGGTAGGCATGCTACCGGGACACAGGATTGGGGGAATGTCTCTTTGCTGGGGAGAAGCAAGTCCTTTCTGGTCTTTAATTTGTGACTTAATACTTTTTTGTTGTTTTTTTACAGTGGTGGTGGGGTGAAAACAGCAGAAGGTTGGGAGAGGGAGGTAATATTAGTGCATGTTTGTTAAAAAATTCTTATCCCATATGAGAATGATTTTTTTCTACATCTCCGAAATGAGAAATGATTATTTTTAAGTCTGCAATTTAAAAACAAAGGAGTTAGCGGGTAGGTGGATCAGGGCCAGCCCTGGTCCCTCACCCCCGTCTCAGCCTGGGGACCTGTGGGCACAGAAGCACCCCCCAACCCCTGGGACAACTGCCATTTCCACATTATCCCTATCTTTAACCTGAGCGTGGGCTGAGACAGGAGAGCAGACACACAGGGTCAAGACGTTTCTTCCATTTCAGACTCCACTGTAAATAGAAGTCCTCATTAATCCCTGCATGCCTTTAATTCACAAAAGGAATTAGTTGATAAAAATCGGTGAGTCACATTCATATGTTAGATTTTTTTCTTTAACTTTCAAGATGTTGGTGTATCAGTAAGAAAAATGGCCTCTCTCTCAGGATCTAGCTAAAAAAGGCAAAAGTCAGTTTACCAATTACTTTAGTAATTCACCAGAAAAGGGAGTTAAAGAAAGGAAAAGGCAACTGGAGGCTAGGACTTTTTGTTGCTGTTGTTTTTTTTTAAATAAACATCATCTTTTATGTGTGATCAAATTCCCATATTTTTCCCTATAAAGTATTTGCTTTAGTTTTTCAACATACGGCATTTTTTTGGTCATCCAAACATCTTTTTAAATTTTTCTTACAGAGTTAAAACCTTAAATAAGAAAATTTAAACCACTAAAATGACACGTGCCGATATCTTAATTCAGCTGGACCTGGTAAATTCTATCAAAACTAGATAGTTAAATAAGAACCACGTTATAAAAATATTAGCCAAAAAAAAACTATTAGATAATTCTGCAAATTCAAATATGAAACTGTACTAAACAAAATACATGCAAACGTATACAAGCATAGAGCCATGTGGCAGGGTTATGCTCAGATTAGTTTTAAAGCTCGCTCTAGTGGATTTAATTCAAAAGTTGTCTACGGTGGTGGTTACTTTGAACTCACACACGAGTCAAAGAAAAATAAAATATGCACAACCACTTCCGCAAAAGGTCAGTGTCTCATGGATCCAGTGCTTCATCCTGTCCACACCTGGGACTGCCTGGGCTGTCCCCAGGGCTGCGGGTAAAGACTAGGAGACCGTCCGAAGTCCTGGGCCAGGCAACGTCCCAGAGACCCTCGAGCTGAGGTTGACAACTCCAACTCCTCGTCCAACACCTCAGAGGAGCCCTGACAGGACCTGAGCGCTTGCTTGGGAAGAGGTGGCCAGAGCAGGCCAGGCTGGGGCAGGTGAACGGGCCTGCCTCGGAATGCGAGGACCTCATGTGACACTCTGAGGGTCAGGGCTATAAAGACAACCCTTTTATCAGGAAGCTGGAACTGAAAAGCCTTAACACCGCCCACCCCAAACTCTCAGGGCCCATCCCACAAATGAGAGTCCCTGCTCGGTGTTCTCTGGCACAGGTGCTCCGGACGTCCCTCTGGGGTAGGTCCCAGGCCCGGGGCACTAGAGAAGGAAAGGGTTGGTTGTGCCAGTGACCTGAGCTGCCGATAGGGAGATACCCACGCTGCCCACCATGTTCATCGTCGTCGGGCCCAGTGGTGTCAGAGAAGAACCACTGGCCCGCGGAGCTGAGTGTAGGGCTGTGGAGGTCATGGAAGCCAGAGCCATGGGCTTCACTCCAGGGCCAGGCCGGAAAGACATGCTGGTGCCCAGGACGGGGCTGCCCCGCAGCTGGTTCAGCGTAAGTGGCTGGGGCTGATTCACCTGGAAGGGGTTGACAGGGGCCGAGGCGGCAGCTGCATCTGGTGCCATGAGAGGGTTGAGCGACTGGGCTGGCGGAGCGGGCCTGGTCACCAGTGAGTCCAGGTTTAACGAGGGCCACATTGGGGCCCAGGAAGAACTCAGGTGTTTTCCGGGCACACCTGGGCTCGCTCGAGGCAATGGTCAGCGGTTGAGACTCAAAGGGGTCAGGGCTTGTGGTTCCATTGTTTTGGGATGGCAGTGAGGCCACAGATTCAGCTGTTTTTTTTGAAGTTCAGAGATTGTCAAATTCAGAAAATTCGTCTTTAATTGTACCATTCAGATTACTGAAGAGCTCAAAGGACCCAGAGGCAGATACTGGCTTGGCGGCCAAGACTGTACCCCTGGTGTCAGAAGTTGTTTTCCCAGCACTGGGGGGTGGGCTGCTGTGAAGCGGCCCAGGGGTCTGAGCTCTTAGGGACACAGTGTGTGCTGGCTCCGGTAGGCACTCCCCATGGGTTGACAGAGGCAGCTGGCTTGGCACCAAACAGTGGCCAGGGGTCCGAAGTGCTCTCAGGAGCCACTGGCCAGCCCCAGGGGTTGGTCTGGTTAGCCAAGGCTGATGGGCCCCAGGGCTCCGCTTTCTGGGCAGCAGGGCTTGAGCTGGGGAGAGCATCCATTAACTCCAACAGGGTGGTCTGCTGTGGGTGGGAGCCATGCTCTTTCTTTTTTGGAACTTTAATTGTGTCCCTTCGGCTTTCCTCTGTGGCCATCTGCAATCTGAGGTCATCACCCCACCTGAGGCGTTCTTCCTACTCCGCCACTTCTCTGCTCATGGCAAGTGCCAGCTGCAGCTGATGCTCCTCTTCTCCACTAGTCTGAGGCCGGGCTTGCTCCAGTTCAGAGGACACCCTCAGGGAGGTGTAGCCATGGTAAGAGGCCGGTGATCCCCTAGTCTTGCCATACTCTTGCTCCGAGTAGCTGGTGCAGAGGCTGAGCTGGCTGGAGCCACGCCTGAAGGTGATCTGGTTGCTGTCCATATAGGTGGCAACCTGGGCCATGCGCTCTTTGGGCCATGCGCTCTTGAGAGCCTGGGCCCTCTCAGCCTTCAGCTGCTCCTCGTCCTTGAGAAGGGCCACCAGTTGCTTTGACTTCTCATGCACGTTGATGCCCAGGTCCTTGCCGTCACGGTCAATGTACTGGAAGTCCTTCAGGGTCTGGATGGCAAAGATATTCTCTCCGCACTGCTGGGCCACCCGCTCAGACCCTGTCTTGATGAGATAGTCCAGCAGCCTCAGTGCCTTGTACACGTGCCGCCAGTTCTTGCCATGGTCCTTGAGCCGCTTCAACACCATGTTCATGATCTCCGAGAAGGCCACCGCATTGTAGGTCATGTCAGCGATCTCAGTCATCAGAGAGCTGGACGGGCCCCATGGGTCACTGGAAGTGGCTTCCTGGACTTTGATTTCAGCCTCTGAGTAATGATTCGCAGTGTTTTTCATCTGCCGTCTGATAGAAGTCGTCATTTTTTTTCTTTGTTACAAACTTAAAGCCCTTCAAAGGCAGAAACTTCTCTGACCTCGTTAAGTCTGCACCCTCTGAAGGTTCAGTTTCTATAATCAATCTAGAGCAAGATCCCTAAACAGTCATTTCCTCCTCTGGAGCCCAAGATCCAAGAAGCTGGAAGCCATGACCAGGCTAGACTGAGGTCCACGTCTGTGACACTGGGCTCTGGTCCCCACAGTTGGTGACCTCCATCTGTCTCATCACCAGTGAGCAGCCAGCACCTAGCACTGTGCCCAGCTTGAAAATACACACTCCGCTCCTCAGGGCCGGGCCTCCGGTAGCGCTTGGGAGGCGGGAGCGACCGATCCCGCGGAGCCGCCGCCGCGTCTGCCTCCGTTTGACACCCACACACCAGCCAACGTGGCGTCCGGGAGGGGGCGCGCCGGCTGCGTGCGCGCGCCCGCCGGCCTGTTTTTAGCCATATTATTTTTAACATGCATTATAAGTAGAGTTTACCATCCTGTGCATGTAGTTATGGTATCCTAAGAGCAGAGACCAACTCACTACCTAGGGTGGGAATCCCTTCCAATGTCCCCTGAGTAATGGCCCTTGCTGCTCTATTTGAACATTCATGATCATAATCTCATTTCAGCTGGCGTTGTTGCAAAAGTATCATTTATTAAGCCAAAATCAGACTCCCTGTAACTTCTGTGCATAGACTATAATTGTATTCTTTGGTGTTTTATAGAAAAGATCTAAACCTCTGTAATAATGGTGAACATTTCTTGAACCCTCTGCCAGATACTGTGCCAAGTACTTTTATTAGATCCATTTCATTTTAATCCTTGGAAAAACCCCCAAGTTGGGTAAGATTCTTAGGTAATCGGTGGGATATTTGGGACTCAAATTAAGCAAAGCCTGAATTCCATTCCCAGATACGGAAACCAAATGCCTTTAGGGACTGGGCAAGTAAAGAAATGGGGGACGTGCTTATGGACAGTAGAAGTAGCAGGATCCTCAGTCAACAGTCAAATGTATATTTTACCTGAAAGTAGCCTTATTCTGCTCTTGTTGGACAAACCATGTGGCCCTAACTTTATAAGGATCTTCTCATTTGCACAATTATGCCTCCCATTAGTCATTTCCAAGGCTAAAATTCCTCCCCAGCTGTGTCAGCTGTTCTATCTGATGCCACTCTGGTGGGTCTCCTGTGGATGAGCTTCACCTGGTCACTATACCAGATACACAATGGCCGATCTGGTTCTACCAGGAATTGTTAGGTGCTGGAGGGAGGTACAAGAGGAAAAGATAGCACTTGGTCAGTGAGGAGCAGAGGTTGCAAACTAGCTGCCGCACGTTGGCCTGCATTTTATTTTTAAAAATGATCTTGATTCTGGACTTCTTTTGAAAAATCAGATAGTTCTTCATTACTGAGAGGCTCCGGCCCAATGGAGCAAAGTAGTGAAAGTAGCTTTAGCTGAGCAAGATTCTCCAGTTCACCAGTTTCCATTCTGTTACTTTTATACCAAACCTGCTAATTTTCCTCACTAAGGGCAAAGAATGTGTTTTAAACCCTCCCACAAAGTCTAGCGCAGTGCTTGTAGGCACTTGTTTGTCAAATGAATGAGCCAAAACCTCAAGTGCGTTTCCATCCCAGGGCAGGCATTATGTTCCTTTGAGGTACGGGCAGTTGGGCTAGTACCGTTTAATTCAGACTTTTCTAAGTGGCCCTCCGTCAGCCGTGTGGCGCCCTTTGCTCCGGCCAGCAAGCGCAGTGCATGCCCTACGTGTACCAGCTGCACAGAGGAGCCTCCTGTTCGCTAGCACATGGTGACGGAACCTGGTAGAGGGACAATAGCACAGCATTGACTTTCTGCTGACCTTTGAATGGTCATGTGCCAAATCAGTGCACTTTAGTTGCCTCAATTTTTCATTAAATTCCTATCCTGAGGTTTCTCTTTTACATTCAGTCCTGTAGGCCCCTGGCCTCACAGGTATGCAGTTCAGTCATGGAGCCTCAGTTTCCTTATCTTACAGAGTGGGGATAAACCAGTTCCTACCTCACAAAGTGATTGTGAGGATTAAATAAAATAATTTCAGATGGTGCTTCACACAGAACAAGCAGTAAGAGCTCAGTAAATGGAAGCTGCTGTTTGAGAAAATGAAGGTCACTCCTGTGGCTTCAGGGGACAGAGCCTGGGGTGAGGCAGAGGTGGAGGGGTGAGAGCCCATTTGTTATTCCTGGGGCCATGCTGTTCCATGGCCTGGAACCTGCTGTTCCAGGGCAGAACTACTCCAGAGCCAGGGGCAGGGCCCAGCAGGGCTCCTCTCCCTGACAGAACTGCCTCCTGGAGGATGTGAGGAGAGCTCAGGCCCCTGGCACTTTCCCGGCACGTGGTTGGGCCTGGGTGGCTGTGTGCTGGCCAAGGCAGAAGCTAGGGAGGACAGAAGCATCCCCATTGTAGCCGGCAGGCCCTGCAGCAAAGGCCTTAAATATGAGAGGTTGTGCAGTTGCAGCATCGTCAGATTACTTCTCTGGAACTTGTTTTTCCTTCTCTCTATTTTCGCCTCTTTGTCTTCTGCACTTCCCCTCAGTCTTGCCCCTTGTTACTCAGGTGCTGTAATCTGTGGACCAGCAGCATCAGCATCTTCCGGGAACTTGTTAGACACGCAGAATCTTGGGCTCGTCTGCTAAATCAGAGCCTGCATTGTAGCAAGACGCCCCTGGGTGTTCATTGCATGTCAGTGTCCAAGGAACAGTGGAGGGGTCATCCTGCACCTCCTAGTCCATGTCCTTACGTTGGGACTGGACCTCCCCAGGCAGTGCCAGTGGGGGAAGGACCAGAAGTACAGTCCCTCCGTGATCCACCTTTATTTTCTGGCTAAGACAGGAACTCCCCGGGTCTGGAGGAAGGGTCATAGAAATGGCACAGAAACAACGCAGGGAGGCTTGCTGAAGATCATTTGTGTGATCAGTGAGAATTCACAAAAGGAGTCCTGAAGATGGGGAGGCTGTAGCTGGAGTAGAACAAGATTTGGTGCTCCAAAGGCCCCAGGGAAGGGAACAGGTTATAATTTATGACCCAATGAAAGGCAAGGGAGGTGATTCAGGAGTTTACCCTGAACATTGGAGGTGCTGGTTTTCCTCCCTGTCTCTGTGTGTTTTAAACACTTTCATTCTTTCATTCCTGCCACTAACTTCAGCCAGGAAATGCTCCAATCTGAGGGATGAAGTGTTTTGGCTAAGATACTTTTTTTTTTTTTTTTTTGAGACAGAGTCTCACTGTGTCTCCTAGGCTAGAGTGCAGTGGTGTCAGCCTAGTTCACAGCAACCTCAACTCCTGGGCTCAAGCGATCCTCCTGCCTCAGCCTCCCGAGTAGCTGGTACTACAGGTGCATGCCACCACGCTCAGCTAATTTTTTGTTTTTAGTAGATATGGGGTCTTGCTCTTGCTCAGGCTGGTCTCGAACTCCTGAGCTCAAGGGATTCTCCTGCCTTGGCCTCCCAGAGTGCTAGGATTACAGGCGTGAGCCACCATGCCTGGCGGAAGATGCTAATTCTTTGAGAAGGTTTTCTCTAGGATTAACACCTGCAGAGTTTGCCCTGAGACCACCATCCTCAGGGCCAGTACCCCCTACAGTACTCTCCTCTGAGATGAGGGCAGCAACAGAAGCACCAGCACAGACTAGGAGGGTTTGTGGCCTGGTAGGGGTGAGAAGAGACAGTGCCCTGGATCCATGGTGGTTGAGATGATTTGCATTAGGAGATGGATGGGAGCGACCACAAGGAACCCGGGGAGTGATTCAGGCCACCTGTCCTTGCAGCTGCGGTCTGAAAATTTAAGAATTAAAAGCTTACTGATGGGACTTGAGAACTCCAACTTTTTCCTTCTTGGGGATGTCAGATTTATTCCTAAGTATTTTATTTTTTTGTCGCTATTATAAATGGAATCATTTTCTTGATATTTTTTTCCAGATAGTTCGTTGTTAGCGCATAGAAACACTACTGGTTTTTGTATGTTGATTTTTGTATCCTACAACTTTACTGAATTCATTTAGTTCTAACAGTTTTTTGGTGGAGTCTTTAGGGTTTCCTATATGTAAGATCATGCCACCTGCAAATAGACACAGTTTTACTTCTTCCTTTCTGATTTGGATGCTTTTCATTTCTTTTTCTTGCCTAATTGCCCTAGCCAGGACTTCCAGTACTATGTCAGTAACAAGCTGTGAGAATGGGCATCCTTATCCTTTTCCTTATCTTACAGGAAAAGCTTTGACTTTCCACCCTAAGGTATGCTGGCTGTGAGCTTGTCATATATGGCCTTCATTGTGTTGAGGTACATTCTTTCTATACCTAACTTGTTGAGAGTTGGTTATCATGAAAGGATGTCAAATTTTGTCAAATGCTTTTTCTGCATCTGTGGAGACAGTCATATAGTTTTTGTTTTTATTTTGTTAATGTGGTGTATCACATTTATTGATATGCGTATGTTGAACTGGGGAGTCAGAAAATGCAAAATATTTTCCCCATTTAATGGAGAGTGAAAGCACAGTGAGACCAAAAGAGCCATGGTGTGATGCTGGCCCAGGATCAAGGACTCCCACTCATTTTGATCATTGACTCAGGATGATCTTCCACTGTGTTGCTCTCCCCAGTGTCTCCATCTCCCCACCTCCAGCCAGGGGCAACGAAGCCTCTCTCCTCCAGTCTTATCAGACCAGCAGTAAAAAGTGAATTTCTCAGTGTACGGAGGTAAGGACTTTGTAGTCTAGGAAAACACAGGAAGCAGGACAAAGTCTGTAAAGGCACACAGGGTGTGGGCAGGGCAGACCTGCGTTTGTTTACATACCAAGCCCCGGGTCACCGAAACTTAAAACTTGAAAGTACTTTGGGGGTACGATATCTCTTTATTAAAACAACTTCACTTAAACATTATCCAGAAAATTAGATCACAGAGCTTTGAAGGCTCCGTCTTGATACAATTAGGTCCTCCACGCGTCTTAACTATTATCAGTCACAGCTTTAATCTAACCTTGGTTTTTATCTCCAGACTTTGGTTTAAATTTGCATATCAAAAACAAAACAAAAATTTTGCATATCAGTTCACCCTAAATCAAACCTTTAAGTTTATCTATGAAATATTTTTAGAGCACTGACTATGGACGTAGCTTTGGCTAGGCATCTAAAAGAATGGATCTTATCAGCCTGAGATCCACACCAAAAAAATAAAAATAAAAATAATTTTTTAAAAAAGGATGGATGTGAGAGCAATCTGGCTGCAACGTGTCACCCCATTGATCACCCGGGTTGATGTGGCTTATGTGGTTGGCTAGGTGGGTGTCCCCTTCCTCCCTCACTGCTCTGTGTACGTCCCTCCCAAAGCTGTGCACTCAGTTAAAGAGGACGACCTCTCCAATAGAGGAGGATGGTTCTTGTCAAGGGTATATGAGTAGCAGTGTTTCCCTGCTAGAAACTCCAAATGAGCTCTCAAGGTCCGTTTGTAAGAGAAGCTTCCAAGATTCCAGACACATCCAAATGAGGTGCTGCATGTGGCATTCTGCCTTAAAAAAAAGAAACTGTCCACCATGTCCATCTTCCAGAAGTTTGCAACACATTTAGGTAGAAAGAGATCTATATTTGAACAGATACAAATGAGTGCAGTCAGCCATCAGTATCCACATGTTCCACATCTGTGGGTTCAAACTTGGATTGAAAATATTTGGAAAAAAAACCCTACAACAATAAAAAATAGTATATACATTATATTAGGTCTTATAAGTAATCCAGAGATGATTTAAAATATATGAGATGGGCCAGGCACGGTGGCTCACGCCTATAATCCTAGCATTCTAGGAGGCTGAGGTGGGAAGATCGCTTGAGCTCAGGAGTTCAAGACCAGCATGAGCAAGAGTGAGACCCCGTCTCTACTAAAAATGGAAAAATTAGCCAGTTATGGTGGCTCATGCCCATAGTCCCAGGTACTTGGGAGGCTGAGGCAGGAGGATGGCTTGAGCACAGGAATTTGAGGTTGCTGTGAGCTAAGATGACACCACTGCGCTCTAACCAGGAAACAGAGCGAAACTCTGGCCCAAAAATAAATAAATACATACATACATACAGTATATGAGAGGATGTGCCTAGGTCAGATGCAAATACTATTCCATTTTATGTAAGGGACTTGATTATCTGCTTATTTTGGTACCCAAGGGCATCCTGGCACCAATCCACTGCAGATACGGAGGGATGACAGTAATTTAGAAAGTTGTTGCTTAGTAAGCACGTTCTAGAGGAAATGAGGCTGAGCAGACTAGGAGATGGTTTCACTGAGACATAGGCAGGTGGGCAGGGGGACTTTGGCCAGCCCAAAGCTGGTAATAGGTGCTGTGGTCTGGGGCCCACGGGCCAGGCCTGGGGATAGTTGGGGATTAAGTTCGACTAAGAGACATGGGATCAGGTTGTGACCAGGTAAGGAATAAAAAACTAGAGTAGTTTTATTGTTTGTTTGTTTTTTGAGACAGAATCTTGCTCTGTTGCCCGGGCTAGAGTGCCGTGGTGTCAGCCTAGCTCACAGCAACCTCAGACTCCTGGGCTCAAGTGATCCTCCTGCCTCAGCCTCCCGAGTAGCTGGGACTACAGGCACTTGTCACCACACCCGGCCAATTTTTTATTTCTATTTTTAGTTTCCCGGCTAATCTTTTCTATTTTTTTCTTTTATTCTTACCAATCAATACTTCATGATATAATTTTTTCTACTTTTAGTAGAAACGGGATCTCACTCTTGCTCAGGCTGGTCTTGAATTCCTGACCTCAAGCAATCCTCCCACCTTGGCCTCCCAGAGAGCTAGGATTACAGGCGTGAGCCACCGCGCCTGGCTGGGTAGTTTTGTCTTTAAATTTTGTTTTATTTTTCTCAAAATTATCAATGCACGTATTTTTTTTTAAAAGTTCCACAAGGTTTATCATGAAAATCAGTAGTCCTCTGCAGTCCCTCCTCCCTCTGTCCCCAAGAGACAACCGCCCTCACTTTCAGCAGAACCTTTTAGTGTTGACTTTGACTTCTCCACATGAAATTACCACGTAGTGACTTTTCAGTATTGGGCCTTATCAATTGACAATATCTAGTGGAAACTGGAGATTTAAGACGTCCTTCACCATAGACACGCAATTCCAATCCCTCCAGTCTGTCCATATAATTGTGTCATTTTGGATGGATCAATATTAATGCTGATATTACTAAGGATATAAACCTTATTCACAACTGAACCAGGACGTTTAGTATGACTACTTTTCGCTTCTGGCACAACTTTCAGTTTTCTCTGGAGTTAACAATCTTGTTTGTTTGGTTGCGTGATTTTCTGTGCATGTATCACTAGTTAAGCCCGAACTAACCCCACCTATATATGTCTCCTGGTATCCGATGCATTTCATCTTGAAGAACCCTCTCCGCAAAGGAGCGTGCTCCCCTGTCTACCTGCTCATTGTCCCTCGGAGGAGGGGAGGGTGTGACTGCAGGGCCTCCCGGCTTGCCGTGCGTCTGTGGAGCTGGCTGATACCACTCTGATTCTTGGTTCTTCCTTTGCTATTTTTCTCTCTGAGTGCTTGTAGCGTTGTCTTCGGCGTGGTGAAATTCCACAATGACACGTCTCGCCGTTGCCTGCTTTTATCCAGCACCTATTATCCATTGTGCCAGGTGCTCTGAGCCCTGTCAGCCTGGAAACTCATGTCCTTCAGCGTTAGTGAATTTTCTGAAATTAATTTCTTTCTTTGATAATCTCTTTCACTCTGTTTCCTATTTCTGGGATAGATTCTTTAGATGTTGGTCCTTCTCTTTTCTATTTTTCATATTTTGGTCCTTTTTTTTTTTCATATTTTGTCGCTTTGATCTCCTTTAGGGGAGATTTCCTCAATTTTTTATTCCAACTTCCAACTCCTCTGTTATACTTAATTCCTACCCTTATGTTACTGTTTTTTGCTGTCATGGTTTTAATGTCCAAGGACTTTCTTTTACGTTTTATAGCAATCAATTTTTATTTTGTGGCTGTAATATTTTTTTCTTATCTCAATATATTCTCTTATCAGCATAAAATATTCACTTATCAGCACAGCAGCCAAAGTGATCCCTTAAAAATGTTGTATATTGAGTTCCCACCACCCGCACTCAGATGGGCTTGGGGTCATTAACCGTGTCATTCCACCTGCTGTGTGGATCTCCTATCACGGATGACCGCTCTGCAGTGATAAAATCTGGTTCCTCGGCCTTTGCCCACATTTCTGCTGACCTAGCCGAGTTAGGAGACACGGGCACTACTTCACTCTTCAAACCTCTATCTCCCACGGAAAATGGTTTTTTTTTTTTTCTTTTTTAATGGAAATTGTGTTAGAACTAACTGTGTTTAAAGACCTTTAAAAAAAAAAAAAGAATGTCCCCTCACTCTTTGAGATCCTTAGAAAGCTCCTGGAGGATACAAAGCCAGACCTGGCAATGATTAGGTCCTGAGGTTCAAAACCCTGTGAGCAGTTGACACTGGAGAGAGGCTAGAAGGTGAACTTGTCTGTGTTCAGGAAGGAGACAGCGGCCTGTTCAAACCTCTCTGGACAGAGCCAAGGCTGTGAGGATATCTGTTCATTGGAATCAGCCCTGGGTTTTCTTGCTACCTGTGTCATTTTCCAGATTTTGAAAAATAGAAATTTAACCTCTTTTTTTTTTGAAACAGAGTCTCGCTTTATTGCCTGGGCTAGAGTGAGTGCTGTGGCGTCAGCCTAGCTCACAGCAACCTCAAATTCCTGGGCTCAAGCGATCCTCCTGCCTCAGCCTCCCGAGTAGCTGGGACTACAGGCATGCGCCACCAAGCTCGGCTAATTTTTTCTATATATACATATTTTTAGTTGTCCAGATCATTTCTTTCTATTTTTTAGTAGAGACGGGGGTCTCGCTCTTGCTCAGGCTGGTCTCAAACTCCTGACCTTGAGCGATCCACCCGCCTCGGCCTCCCAGAGTGCTAGAATTACAGGCGTGAGCCACTGCGCCCGTCCGAAATTTAACCTCTTTAAATGTAGAATTGTATTAAGCAAAATATTAAAGACCCCTTATTAACAGTCTGTCACTATGTGCTTCCAGGGAAATGCATATATAAAAATATATACAAATACTTTTAAAACCCTTTTCGTTGTGAAATATAATATATATATAGAAAGGTACACAGAATATAAATGTATAGCTTAAATTATGATAAAAGCGGAAACTCAAGGATATACTGCCCGAGTCAAGAAACATGACATGGGCATCCTGGACAGATGGAGCCGCACTGGCAGCATGGCGAGAGGTGACACCACAGGTGTGACCCGGGAGCTGCCCAGCTTCTTTATGGCTGGGAGGTTGTAGCAGGAGGGGCTTGCGGAGAGGATGCAGGCAGCTGAGACCTTGGAGAGTCCTCTGTGCCGTGGGAAAGAGTTGGCCGCCTGTCTCCTACCCCAGCTCAGGTCCAGCCCTTCTCTTCACTTTCTGCTCATCTTCTACATCTGGTAAATAGGTCTGGGCATGGTGGCTCATGCCTGACATCCTAGCACTTTGGGAAGCTGAGGCAGTGGGACGATCACATGAGCCCAGGAGTTCAAGACCAGCCTGGGCAACTAGCAAGACCCCATCTCTACAAAAAATAGAGACACCTGTAGTCCCAGCTACTCAGGACGCTGAGGCAGGAGGATCACTTGAGCCCAGGAGTTTGAGGTTACAGTGAGCTATGATGATGCCACTGCACTTCAGCCTAAGCCAACAGAGCAAGACCCTGTCTCAAAATATTATAGAAACTCGGGGGTGAGGGGCAAGGGTATCATACATAATCTAATCATCTGTACCCCCATAATATGCTGAAATAAAAATAGAAAAGTGAAATTACACAATATATCAACAATATATTTTCCCCAAATACAAAAGTACATTATAGGTTACCAATAATTTGGATATTTTTTGAGAAAATATCATTATATATGCACTATTTATGGAATGGATTTGGCCATAAAATTGAATGACATCTTTTTATGTATCAAGTCATTGCTTTTATATATATGTGTGTCTGTGTATGTGTGTGTGTGTGTATATATATATATATGAGATTTAAAAATTAAATACATTTTGCTTATTACTTTCAAAAAAAATAAATAAAATGAGAAACAACTATTTGAAAGTTCCTCTAAAGCAAGTGAAGAGAAATCACCCCTAAAATGATAAGAACAGCAGTAGATGAGATTTGTTTGTGCCTGAAGGTACTTCTCAATCCATGTATCACAAGATGGCAAAAAGCCACAGTCTTACTGGTTTGAGGTTTCAGAGAACATAAACTGCAGCTGGCAGAGCAGCTGTAAAATTAGGAGTAAAAAGCTCATACGTTTACATTAAAAACTTATAAACATCTAAACCTCTGCTTCTGGGAAGTTTCCTATTTCCCCCCACTAAGTGTAACCAACCAAAAGCCCTGGACATTATATATAGAAGAAACATAAGAAGACTGTGGAAGGGGGAGACAAAAGGCAGACCAGCTAGGGACCCAGGATCTGAGGAACAACATGGGGGTGAATTCCTTTTTTTTTTTCCTTTTTATTTTAAATCCCCTACATCCCAGATATAAAGCTGAAGAATCCAAGAACCCAGAAATGCCAATGAGCAAAGACAAAAAGGCAACGAAAGCTTCCTCTCTATAAACAAAGGGCCAGAAAAAGAGGCAACTTGGCAAAACTTTTAGACAATAAGCACTCTATTATAGCTAAATACACAGAAACAACTATGGTCCTATCCCCTACTAAGGCACAGTGAAGGCCAAATGAAGAGACTGCACTTCCACCCATGTGAGGCTATAATTAGGTGCCCCAATACCGCCCCTGCTGGGGTGGTATCTAAGAAGGCCAAATAGGAAGCCAGGACTTTAATCCTGCCAGTCAATAACAAGGACTCTGCCAAATGGTGTCAGTGAAGACCATGTGGGAAGCCAGAACTTCTACCTCTACCTAGCAATAATGAGGGGTGGCTTCCTACCTCCTGCAAGGGGGAATGGCAGTAAGTAGAGCAGGGGTCTAGACTTTCACCATCACCCAGTAGGAATGAGGCAAGCCCCACTATAGCATCAGTGGAGACCGCAAGGGAAGTAGGAACTCCAACCCTCACACAGCAGTAATGAAAAGTCCTCCCCAACTTGGGCATCAAAAGGGGCCAAATGGGGAACCTGGAAATCTACTCACACAGAAAAATAAAGTGATGCCTCGCTCCCCAGCTGGAGTGGTGTCACAAAAAGCGAACTAAAACAAAAGCTTTAAATAAGACTTATATTCAAGAGCATAACATAAAACATCCAAGTTTCAACCAAAAATCA
This sequence comes from Avahi laniger, assembly GCA_963575035.1. Taxonomy (NCBI): domain Eukaryota; kingdom Metazoa; phylum Chordata; class Mammalia; order Primates; family Indriidae; genus Avahi; species Avahi laniger. The sequence continues at coordinate 25,316 of CAUYSK010027917.1, forward strand.
CTCTTCGTGTCAAGAACCTGGAAGATCCCAAACTAAATGAAAAAAGACAATCAATAGATGCCAAAACTGAGATGACAGAGGTGTTGGAATCATCTGAAAAAGATTTTAAAGCAGCCATGATAAAAATGCTTCCATGAGGAATTATGAACATTCATGAACAAATTAATAGAAATGAATATCAGATAAAAAGCATTTAAGGCTAAAAGCATTATATAAAGAGGCTACTTCTAAATAAAAAAGTGGTTTAATTCACTGAGAAGATATGACAAGTTTGCACCTGTACAGAACCTAAGAAATTAGTCCCAAAATACATACAGCAAAATTAATAGAACCTAGGCAGACACAGTGATGCACACTTGTAGTCCCAACCACTCAGGAGGCTGAGGAAGAAGGATTGTTTGAGCCTAGGAGTTAAAGTCCAGCCTGGGCAACGTGGAGAGATCTCATGTCTCAAAGAAACAAAAATTAATAGAATCACAAGGAAAACTACATAAATCTATAATCACAGTAAATTTTAACATACGTCCCTCATAATTCATTGAATAAGCAGTAAGGATATAGAAGATTTGAATATGATTAACTCAGTTGATTTCAAAGACATATATAGAAGTCTGTACTCAACGACTGTACCCATTATAGTCTTTTTCAAGCACAGATGGAATATTTATAAAAATTCAGTGTAGTCTAAACCACAAAGCAAGACTCAATAAATTTCCAGATGGAACCCATAAAACATTTTATGACTACAATACAATTAAACTAAAAATCAATAACAAAAAAATTTCTTAAAACTATCACCACCCAGCAATTCTGCTCCTAGGTAGAAGAGAATACCCAAGAAAATTGAAAATGTATGCACACACAAAAATTTGTACAAGAATGGGCACTTACTCATTCAAGCAGCCTTATTCATAACAGCCAAAAAGTAAAAAGACCCCAAATGTCCATCAAGTAATGAATAAACAGAATGGGGAACATAAACATACAATGTTAAATTATCAGCCATAAGGAGTACTGATACATGCTACAACATGGGTGAAGCTTAAATATTAAGTGAAAGAAGCCAGACACGTATCATACAATTCTATTTACATGAAATGTCCAAAATAAGCAAAGCCATAGAGACAGAAAGGAGATTAGTATTTTCCAGGGGATGGAGGAGGGGAAAATGAGAAGTGACTACTAATGAATACAGAGTTTCTTTCAGAAGTGATGAAAATGTTTTGGAATTTGATAGTGGTGATGACTGTACAACTTTGTGAACATACTAAAAATCAAGGAAGTATACTTTAAAGGGGGTATACTTTAAATGGAAATGTTATGGTACATGAATTCTACCTCAATACAAACAATTTTTAAACAGAAACAATTCCCAAAGGTTAAGAAATTCAGAAACATAATTCTAAGTAATCTATGGATCAAAAAACAAATCATAAAGATATTGGAAAAAATTTTGAGCTGTGTAACAAAAATACTACACATGGAAATTTGTGGCATGAAGGAAAATGGTACTTACAAGAAAATTTATAGCTTTAGATGCTTACATGCAACACATATAATTGACACAGGACTAGTATCTTAAATGTATGTATTTATAGGAAATGCAGAAGATAACAGGAAACACGTGAAACTATTCCATAGCAATGCAATCTGCAAATCTAGACTGAGGAAAATCATAGGGAAAACCAGCTGGATTCTTCAATCAGTAACACTGCAATGGAAAAAAAGAAGGGGGAAGATGAAGAGGGAATTTATAGACTAAAAACAACTTAAAAGACATCAGTTGATATTTTTGGACTTTGTGTGGACATTGATTCAAAACAAACTATAAAAAATAAGAGTTGGAACATTTGAACACTGACTTGATATCAATAGTTAGAAAAATAATGATCTTTTCAATAACCAGCTCTAAGTGGATAGCCATACAGGGGGAAAAAAATGAGACCTAATCTCTACCTCACGTTATATACACAAAACTCAATTTGAGGTGAATTGTAGATCTAAATGAGTTAAAAAATATAAAGCAAAAACTATAAAGCTTTCAGAAGCTAATATACAAGAAAACCTTCATAATCTTAGAGGAGGCAATGAGTCCTTTAATAGAAAATATTAATAAAAAACACTAGACAGAGGAAAGTCTAAATAGGACATTAAAATTAAAAATTTCCACAAAGTGTGGAATAAGCCACACAATAGGAGAGTATATATGTAATATAATACATGTAAATTGACAAAGCAGTAGTATGCTAAACATATGAAGAACCAAAATTATTAAGAAAGAGACAAAAGAACAATAAGCAAAAGACTGGAACAGGCACTTCATAAGATGCTGAATCTCATTGGGAACAAGCAAATTAATACCACACAGACATCATCACACACCAATAACTTGGTGAAAATTAGAATGACACCACCAAATACAGGTGAAGATTTAGAATATTAGAAACATACATTCTGTTGCCATGAACATTCTCATACTTTAGTGTTTTCCCTGTAATTGCACACTCTTCTTATATGAAAATATAAATTGGTACATTTGACAGGAAACAGTTTGCCACTATTCTATGAAAAGTTAAAGATATGCATATCCTAAGACCCAGCAATTTCGCTTCTAGGTATACACCCTAGACGCTAGGGCCTAAAGAAACTCATGGACATATATAAGAATGTTCCCAAAAGAATTGCTTATAACAGCATCAAACTGTAAATAATCCAAATTTCATTAACAACCAAATGGATAATTAGTGGTATGTTCACAAATAGCATGCTATATAATTAAAATCACTGAATTCAATACATGCAAAAGGATATAAAAAAAACCAACACAAAAATACAGCATAATTTCATTTATATAAACTTCAGAAACAAAAACTACATTAGCTAAAGATGCATAAACTAATCAATTTATTTTATTTGAAGATGTATAAATAGCTGAAAAAACGCTAAAGGAAACCAAAGGAATGATTATCACAAAAGTCAATTTTGTGATTACTTCCGGAGGAAAGAAGTGGGTTGTTATTGGGAGGGAGTATATGGGAAGTTTCTAAGGGCCTGTAAATGAGCTTTCCTCGACGGAGTTGTGGTTAAATGATGTTAACTTTACAACTGCATGTTATACTGTACATAGTTTATGTATTTATATTTATCTCAACACACACACACAAGCACAGATTGATTTTTTCCATCAAAATTTTAGCTGTTATCTTCAGGTAGTAAATTTCTCCTCCCCATTTTTATTTTTAATAATGGGAGTAAATAACAGTATAATGAACACTCTAGAAAAATTATGGCACCTTATATTTACTGAATGCCTTTTTGTGAAAAATAGAACAATATACTCTTCATATATATTAATATATTTAAGATTAAAAATAGGCCGGAAACGGTGGCTCATGCCTGTAATCCCAGCACTCTGGGATGCTGAGGAGGATTGCTTGAGGTCAGGAGTTTGAGACCAGCCTGAGCAAGAGTGAGACCCTGTCTGTACGAAAAAAATAGAAAAAATTAGCCGGGCGTGGTGGCGCATGCCTGTAGTCCAGCTACTCAGGAGGCTGAGGCAGGAGGATTGCTTGAGCCCAGGAATTTGAAGTTGCTGTGAGCTAGGCTGACGCCACGGCACTCTAGCCCAGGCAACAGAGCAAGACTCTCTCACAAAAAAAAAGAAAAAAGACAAAAAATAACTCTGAAAGGTACGTATTATCAGCCTCTTTACTTAAGCAATTGCCAGTGTCAATGTAACTGTCAGAGCTACTCCAGATCTGAAACCTGAAGTTTCCCCATCATTCTATACAAATTCCCGCCATTCTAAACAAATTCCAATAGCTGATAGTTTTACTATCCATCTATTCCCCCTCCCCTTATAATAATCTGTGGCATTTTCTTCATTTGATATTCAATTTATTTGTTCAACATTCATTCACTTATTCAACAAATATTTACTTAGTAACTACTGTATTCTGGGACCTGTTCTATATACAGGATATAGGATACACATGGATGAAAAGGAATGGCAAAATCTAAGCTTACATTTTGGTGGGAGAGACAAACAATTTCATATAGTAATCAGTTCCTATGAAGAAAATAGAATAATGTGATGGTAACTGGGGGTGGTAGAAACATTTGGGACTGAGATTTGAATGCTCAGTTAGCCATGCAGACTACAGGAAGGGATTTCAGGCACAGGGACTGGTAAGCAGCAAGGCCCTGAAAGAGGAATGGGCTTTGGTGAACAGAAAGGCAAGTCTGCCTGGAGTCCCATGAGCAAAGAGGACAGAGGGTTAATCATGTAAAGTCAGAGTTTAGATCCCAGTCTTGATGCAATAGGAAGCCATTGGAGGTTTTTAAGCAAGGGAGGGTCACAGTACAATTTATATTTTAAAAAAAATAATTTAGGGATTATGTAAAAAAAAGGTTGTTTGAGAGGAAGGGAGTTGGGCAGTGGCAAAAGTTGAAAGGAGAAGATCAGTTTTTTATTACAGAAATCCAAGGGGGAAATGAAAGAGTTTGAACTAGGGTGGCAGCAAAGGAAATGTAGAGAAGTGGACAGCTTATGGATATATTTTGAGGATAGATCAGATCAACTGAGTGCTGATTTCTTTGTTAACATTATAGCATACAGTAAACAGCTGTTTATCAGGCACTATTCTGAGTGCTGGGGATACATATCTAAATAGGACAGACAGGGTCCCTGACATCAAGAAGCTTACATGCCAATGGGGGAAACATACATTTAATAGCCAAATAAAAATATCCCATGATATCAGGAAATAAGTATTATGATGAAAAGTTAAAAGAAAGAGAGTGACAGAGGAGAGTATTATTTTAGATAAGTCAGGGAAAGACTTTGTAGAAGGGACATTTAAGCAGAGACCTTAAGGGATGCACAAGCAACGCAAGTTTTGGTGTCCTTTAGGGAACATGGAGTGAGAAGACCCTGAGGAGGGAATGTGCTTATCTTGTGAGAACAGCAAAGCCAACACGGCTAGAGCAGAATGAAGGAGGAAAGTGGCAGATGAAGCCAAAGAGGTGGCCAGAGGAAACATCACATAAAGCTACATAGTTCATACACAGATTTTTGAATTTTGTTTTAGGTGTGATGAAAAGCCATGAGAAGTGAGAGTGGGGCAGGGATATCTGAGTCACATTTTAAAAGGACCATTCTGACTGGTTTTCCAGAAAATAAACTGCTGAGGCGTAAGTAATATAAAAAGAGAGACACCAATGTCTCTCTAGACTAGACTCTAGAGTGGTACCAGCAGAGGTGTGAAGTGAAAGATGTTTTGAATATATTTGCTAAATTAAATAGTATCAGCTGAATTGAATGTAGAATATGGAAAGGATGATTGTCAAAGATGATTTCCAGGGTTTTGAGATGGAGGAAACTAGGAGAGGAACAGGTTGGAGGGTGGGAATCAAAAGCTGTTTTTGGTCATGAGATGTCTTAGACTTCCAAGTGAAAATGTCAAGCAAGGGCCGGGCGCGGTGGCTCACGCCTGTAATCCTAGCTCTCTGGGAGGCCGAGGTGGGCGGATCATTCTGAGCTCAGGAGTTCGAGACCAGCCTGAGCAAGAGTGAGACCCCACCTCTACCAAAAATAGAAAGAAATTA
>CAUYSK010027919.1:0-54337 GCA_963575035.1 Avahi laniger
GAGCTGAGTCTGATCGGCCACCAGCTAGGACTATGGTGAAAAGCACCAATGTGTGCAAAGTTGAGCTCGAGGCTGTGTAAAGCTGGAGCCAAAAGAAAGGCAGCTGGGGAGGGGTGGCTGGGAGTCTGGTTCCCTCAGCCCGCCGGCCACTCGGTCACTCCCACTCTCCCACAGGAGACTCAGCCGCCCCCAGGCCTGGCAGGCTCAGGTCTCCTATTTCATGGAACAGAAGGCCCAGAGCAAGGCATGAAGGCCTGTTGGGGAGCCCAGTGCCTGCGCCCTGAGAGGGGTGCAATTAGGCTGCGCTGCCCCCACAGGCTGAAGCAATCATCATTCCTGGGATTTCCACACCTTGCCTGCAGCCCGCCAGCCTCCCCGCTGAGCTCCCGCCCTGGGCCACGTTTCCAGCCTGCGGGACCTGTCCCCGGGGTGTCTCTCCAGCGCCGAGCCCTCGTGTGGATGCAGCAGATGCTCAGCGAGCCCTGGGGGAGGGGGGTGGGGAACAGAGGACAGCATGGCACAGCCCATGGCACAGCAGGGCCAAGCCCTGTCCCCCGTACGGCCCTGTGCTGCTCACAGCCCAGGTCACACTCTGCCATATGGCCTCTGGGAGCCATTTCTTCTTCTGCCTCTTTCCTCATCTCTAAAAGGCCCCATGATGGGCACGTTGTTGGCAGAGCCACTTGGAGCGGCCCAGAGGTGGGTGCCAGCCGCAGGCCACAGCTGGCAGACTGCCCCAGGGGACAATGAGGAGCCGGGTCCAGCCACCCCAGCTGTGTCCGCAAGCGTGAAGAGATAACCATGACCGAGAGTAAGAAACATCTGACCAAGCTTCACAGCCGAGCGGGGCCGGCGGGCCGCGCCTCTGTGGCCTTGACCCGGAGACAACCCGGGGCCTGTCTAAGAAAAAGGAATTATGGGTGCAAAATTGAGAGCAAACCTGAATATTCACTGACAAGTAGAAAGAATCATAAAATGTGACACGTTCTTAGAAAGTGACGAATAGCATGGATATTGCAAAATCCAGAAAAATAACATACGATTTTGATTACCTGCCTGGTAAGTAGTAAGAATGACATTTTTATCCTCTTTCCCTATGTTTTTAATCTGTCTGCGCCTTTATTCCTCCGCATACGACGGCGCGGCAAGCTCAGCCTGTGTGAGGACTAGACAGACACTTCCACCTTCCCCCATCAAGTTAGATTTAAATTTGGTTTTGGTTATTATTGGTTTTGAAAAGTTGTTTTGTTTTTAGCTTCACAATTCATTACTAATAATGCCACGTTTTTTCCCCAATGTGTTCATTATCAGTTGGATCATTCAAAAATCCAAGAGCAGTTTGTTGCTTCTGCTCAGAACACGCCTGTCCTGGCTGCACCCGAGCACTTGTCCTCATTGCAATTAGCTTCCCACCGCCAGGATGCCTCCTTCTACTTCCCTGCTCACCTTCTTGCCTCTATCTCACATTCCTGCCGTTTTATCTGAGTTTTTTCTGGGCTCCTTAAGAAATAAATTTAACGTTGACAACACAGCGCCTTTGATGTCAGCCGAACCAGGAGTCTGCGATTCCTCACCAGCCTAGTGAACGCCTCAAACCGTCTCGGCAAATTATGGTTTAAAGGGCACATTGGAGCTTTCTCACCTGTGTCAGGAAACGTGTTCGTGGGTGTCTCCCGAGTGCTAGAGTCCTCGGCACATGGAAGCTGGAGCAGCTTCGTACCGCAGGGCGCCTTGTCCACGAGGGTCTCTAGCAGAGCCCACCCGCCGCCCAGCGCTTCACCACGCTCGGGCAACCGCACCGGTGCGCCAGGATCCCAGGCGCCTCCCCTCCCTCTCCAGCCTCGCTCCCACCTCCATCCCCAGCGGCTTCCCGGTGCCAGCCCCAAGTGCTGCCCAGCTCGCCGCATACATCCTAAATGGCTGGCTTTGTGATGAATTGATGGTTTTCGTTGGCAGAGCGTCAACACTCACTCACAGCACCTCTGCAGGACAGCACACCGTCCCTTCTGCGCAGGTCCCCCCAGGGTGACGAGGTTGGTGGCACCGGGCAGGGGCCTGGCCCTGAGCTCAGAGTAACCCCCCATTCCCTGCAGACCAGGAGGAGCAGCGGGAGCATCTGAGTGCCCTGCCCCAGGCAGAGACTGCTGTCCTGGGGGAGGCAACCTGAACTGGGTTCTCTGCTTAAGAAGGAGGAAGAAGGAACACAGGTGTGAGGAAAAAGAGGTGTGGGACCTAATCCCAGTCGTGTTATTGCCCAGCTGGGTGGCCCCAGGCAGCTCACCTAACCTCTCTGTTCTCTTGTCCTCGGGTGTGAAAAGAAGTTAACAGCAAGAACCTGGCCAGGTGGAGCCCAGTGAAAAGACAGTTCAGTGGCCGGGCCCTGTAGGGTTGGCTACAGACTGAGGCCACTGCCTTGAGTCCTGGGGTCCTCGCACAGGTAACAGAGCCGGCCAGTTCCTTGTATTCGGCCCAGATGGTACCGCTCCCCTGCGGCCCTAGCGCGCGGGCTGCGTGCTGCCCTCCTGCAGCTGCAGGGCTGAGACCAGCTGGGCACCATGCCTCGCCCGTAATCACTTGAAGATGCTGCGTCTGCAGCTCTGCTCAGCTTCTCGGGAGCACCCAGCCCAGCCCTGCGCTCCCGCCTGCCCTGGACTCAGCCACCCTCTGGACGCAGGAGGGAGGGCAGAGCAAGGCCCCACCATCGTGGCCCTGGGGACAGTCCAGCAGTCTCCAGAGACCTGGTTACTGGTCACCTAAACTGTCAGCTCCGACCAGTTGAAAAGTTAAATCTGGGGACACCCCTGCCGAAAGACGCCTCTTCTCTGTCTCCCACTCCATTCCCAGGAGGACTCCCACCAGCCCTGGGCATAGCCACCCTCCCGCACAGGAGAAAAGAGACCCCAAATGTCACCATCCATCACTCTCCATCCAACTGTGGTCAGCTGAATAAAGTCCACCCCTAAGATGTGTACATCCTAACCCCTAGAATTGTATGCTACCTCACGTGGCGAAAGGGACCTTGAAGTTGTGACTAAGTTAAGGATTTAGGACCAGGGGATTGTCCCAGATTATCCAGACGGGCCCCGGGTAATCACCAGGATCCCCATCAGAAGGGGGTAGAGGCTGAGTCAGAGACAAGTGAGGACAGAGGATGCCGCACCGCTGGCTCTGCGGGGAGGGGCCACAAGCCAAGGAACAGCAGCACCTCTAGAAGCAGAAAAAGCCAAGGAAACAGAGCCCCTCCCAGAGCCTCCAGAATTGCCCCGCCAGCACCTTGCTTTTAGGACTTCGAGCATTTCGAATTATAGGATAAACTTGTGCTGTTTTAAGGCATAGCTGACAGATACAGAAAGGCACCTCCACTCTGGGTTTGTACCCCCCGGGGGAACTGGGATTGCTGAGCTAAAGCTTGCAGGACGTCCAGGAGGGACAGGAGCAGAGCCCCTCCCTATCTCAGGATGCCACATTCCCAGCACATTCGATAAGTATTCTGCAAACTGCAAGTGAGGGAGAGGGGAGAGCCCGGCTGGCCAAGGTCATCCTGGATCTGCCTTGCACCAGGAAGACAGGAGGATGCACGCCCTGCCTTTGCAGCAGTCATGAGCTACTCCACTGAAAAGTTAAATAATCGCCCAGAAGATATTCTTTTTAAACAGGAAAGAACCACCCACGATCGAATGCCTGCCCTATGCCAGAAGCACGGAACACACACTTTCTTTCAACTCTCCGCCCAACACTGGAAGAACAGAGCCCAGTTTTACAGATGGGGAAACTGAAGCTCCTCCATGGGGTGTGAGAGTGATATGGGAGGAAGGGGCCTGAGGGTGCGAGGGGGAGTCCCTGGCCTTCCTGTGGAGGAGGGGGACAGAGATGGGGCCCTCCAGACGGGGAATCCGACTCCAGTGCCCCCGGCCTTCAGATGCTCCCCCCATCTCCCCCTTCTTCCCCTACCCTGTGTCTGGCCCCAGCACCTCTTCTTCCCTCTCCCTCTCCAGCTTGCATTCAGTGTGGCCTTCCCCTCGAGGTGCCAAGGACATCTCCTGGAACCAGGTCGGATCATCTCACTGCCCCCCGAGCCCATCCTGTCTGTCTGGGGGCCTGGGTGGCAGTGTCCAGCAGTCTGGCCCTGGTCACCTCCCAGGGGCCTGCAGGGGCCCAGTGTCCAGCAGCTGCCTCCGCCGGAGCTGGGCAAGAGCAGAAAAGTGTCATGCAAGGATCTCGCCTGGAGCTGAGACGGGCCCCACGGCAATGCACGAAACATGCTCAGGAGCTGGGGACCCACTCACGCCCCACCATGGAGGGGGCAGAGCAGGACCAAGAGGGCACACTTGCTGTGGTCCCTGAGGATCTGTGCCCAAGGCACAAGGGGGTTTGAATTTGGCCCCAAAGCCACAGGGAGTGCTGAGGAATTGATTTTAGCAAATGTCCCTGGCTGCAGAGGAAAGGTCGCTGCATGGGGCTGGCACAGTGCCAGGCACGGCACTGGGGAAGCTAGAGGGGCCAGGCGGGCACTGTCCCCCTCTTGAGATTTAGAGTCTAGGAGGGGCTCAGACATTGATCAAATAATCCTACAAACACATGTGAAACTACATCAGGAGCAGGTGCTCTGGGCTATGAGAAGGTGCAGGAAGGCTTCCTGGAGGCGGTGACCATGGAGCAGAGGTTAGGAGGATATGTAGGACCAAGGCAAGGGAGACCCACAGAGGAGAATCCTACAGGAAGCCCATGACAGGTGAGTGTTGCGGGCGGGGTGGGCCCAGGCGTCCTGTTTTTCCTCACTAGCTGTCAGTGCCAGGGTGGACCACGCATGGGCAACACTTTGATGAACATAAACAATTTGCAGCCGAACAAGGAGGCAGGGGGAGGCAGGCAGGAGAGCAGGTGCGCAGCACACCAGGGAGGGATGACCGTGCAGGGCCTGTGGCCGGGAGCCCAGAGAGCCTGGGGGCGCCCAGTGGACAGCTGTTCCAAGGGAAGGGCAGACATTGCTGCTGAGCGTAGATCTGCCCAGTTCTAGAGGATTCCTTTCCAGCCAGCGTGGTCTGGGCTCTCGGAGCCTCTGTGGGAACACAGGGTGTGGGAGTGATTAGGATCGGCCCCTCAGGTGTCCATCTCCAGCCAGGCAGCCCTGGCTCTCACCCCAGACTCCTCTCGGCGTCAAAGAACAAACACAGCCTGCCAGAGACACACCCCAGTCCCCCTGGTGCTTCAGAGCATGCCTGCCTGGCCCTGACCCACCTGGGGCCAGCAGCAAACGGCAGGTGGTGCAAGATGGGCCCGACCGTCTGGAGCAGATGGCAGGGATGTCCCTTGCCCCTGCCCCACCTAAGGCTCACCTCCTGCAAGGGTGGCCCCAGCTCTCCGGGTGCCCTAGGGAGGGAACAGCTGGTGGAGACCAGAGGGCAGGACCAGGAAGAAGAGTGTGTTGTGGAGTTTCAGCTCTGCCGGGGGCCTGATCCTGGGGCTGCCCTGAGCTCACTTCCTCAGTCTCTGCAGCCCCAGGGCTCAGGACGGTGGCCTGGTGGCGGATCCCTCTACACCTGTCCTGCAAGGATGCAGCAGACCCACAAGTCCTGGCAAGGTGGGCTCTCTCAGACACGTCATGAGCAGAAAAGCAAGGAGCAGTCTAACTATTGAGGAGTCCAATGCACTTTCCGAAGGAAGAACTGACCACTGCCCTTGAGGTGAGGGATGAACACCGTGTCACAGGCGGGTCTTGGTGCCTATGCCTGGGGCAGCTTTATGGAGCTCTATCTCTGAACCCTCCCAGGCCTACCCAGTTCACAGCATGGCAGTCACAAGCTCGGGCTCCTGGTCAGATGGCTGAGTCTGAATCCTGCCTAGCCACACACTGGCTGTGTGCCTTGGGCAAGTTGCTTTCCCTCTCTGAGCCATTTGTTGGATGCAAGCCAGGCAGCATGAGCCAGTGCCAACAGCCATCTCCACACTAGAGTTAACTAAGAATTGAAAACATCTACATTTGTCCAGAGAGCTCTCCCTCTTCTGGCCTTTGAGTTGTTCTGGGAAAAATGTTGAGGTTTTTATGTTTTTGTGATATCTCCCCACACATACCTAGCAGAGGCACCCAGAAGTTTGGGAGTGGGGTTGGGGGAGCAGGGAGCGGGATGGGAGTTCAACTGAAAGAGGTGGGATGCGGCTTCCCCCAGTGAGACACGTTCCATCCCGGAAAGCTTCCGTGACCTCAGGGAAAGGAAGGATCATGTCCATTTCGCAGGAGACAAAACCGAGGCTCCGGAACACGGAATTCACCCAGCTGTCCCGACTCCAGCGTCCCTCCTTGCCACTAGGGTTCTGCTGCCCGATCCTAGACTGGGCCTCTGTCCTTACGCATCCCATGTAAGAGGGTCCCAGACCAGGAAACTGGGAGAAATTTCAGGACTTCCTGGGGCTGCCACAACAAAGTATCACAAACCAGGGGACTTAAAAGGACAGAACCTGATTCTTGCAGTTCTGTACTCAGGTGTGGGCAGGGCTGTGCTTTCTGAGGTTCTGGGGGAGGGTCCTGCCTGCCTCTTCCTGCTGCCTGTGGCCGTCAGTGTTCCGGGCTTGTGTCCTCGTCACTCCAGTCCCTGCCCCTTTCTCCAGTGGCCTCTTCCTCTCTCCAAGTCTCTCCTCTGTGTATCTGAGGACACTTGTTGTTGGATTTAGGGCCCCCTGGGTACTGCAGGGTGGTCTCATCTCATCTCAAGATCCTTCACGTAATTACATCTGTAAAGAGCCTTTTCCAAAAAACATCACATTCACAGGTTGCAGGGGTTAAGGCATGGACATATTTTGAGGACACACCCACCCGTTCCAGTACAGCCTGGATGGGCAGAGCCAGGGTCTCTGCACCCGGTGGCTGGGTGACACCCTCGGCCATTCCTTGCTGCTGGGGCACCAGTAAAGTGGCAAAGGACCATCCTGGGCTGTGGCCCTGTGCCCTCTGGGTGTCAATGATTATGACTAATTTGCGTCTCCATAAAGCAGCTCTCCAGGGAGGAGACACAGAGATGGGAAAATTAGATCTGTCCATGGGTCGGGTCGGCAAAGAGCGATTTGCACCCTTGTTTTCAAAGTAAACTCAGACACAGCGCTGTCACCCAAGGTCTCCTCATGTGCAGTCGGAGGCCATGGAGGGGCAGGTGAGACAGGAAGGGCCTGGCCTTTCAGAGACCCTTCTCCAGCGAAGAGACCATGTTGGGAGCGTGGCAGTGGTCACGCAGGAAGCCCCTCCTGCTGTACCAGGCCTGCTCACAGCCTTCCCCAGGAGCTGAGCTGCACGTCTTGTTTTTGTTCTGAGTCCTTCTCTGCTGCTTTGGCTAATTGATAACATCGCTGCTGTCTTACCCTGTGTGGCTCCAGGGCTGTGGGACAGCCCGGAAAGCATAGGGTTTTCAGACGGGGCAGAGGGAGGCAGAAGTGGAAGGGCTCCTCCGAAAGCGCCAGGGCAGCGCGGAGCTCGTTACGGAAGTGCTTCGACTGTGGGCGTCACTTTTTCCCAGCTGCTTTATTGCGAACCCTCCAACTGCACCATCCTGATCCTCAAAAGGCAAAACAGTTACCACGTGACCCAGCAACTCTGCTCCTAGGCGTACACCCCAGTGAATCGAAACCATGTGTTCAAACACACACTTGTGCACAAATGTTTGTGGTCGCACTGTCCACAGAAGCCTTGGTGGAAACAACCCGAGTGCCCATCCCAGAGCCATGGACAAAGAAACTGCGGCGTGTCCACACGGTGGCATGTTAGCAGCCACGCAGATGGATGGAGCGCCGACACATGCCGCAGTGTGAGCGAAGCTCGAGTCATTATGGGTGGTGAGAGAAGCCAGACACAACAGACCACGCGTGCACGGCTGCATTCACATGAAACATCCTGAACAGGCAAGTTCACGGAGGCAGAAAGTAGACTGGTAGCTGGTAGGGGCTGGAGAGGGGCTGTTTAATGGGTACAGGGTCTTCTTTTGGAGAAATGAAAATGTTTTGAAACTAGATAGAGGTGGTGGTTGCACAGCACTGCAAATGTACTCAGTGCCCTTCAATTGTACACTTTGCAATGGTCGGTATTGTATTATGCGAACTTTGCCTCAATTTTAAGCTTGCACCACCCCTCCCTGCAATTCGGACGCCCGTGGGTCATTCCTCTTTCTTGGGAGGCTCCCCCAGGAGGTCCTGAGTGGGGGCTAGTGGTGCCCTCTCGGCTGCTATTCCCCTGAGTGTTGTATTTCCCTTTCTCTAGTGGTGCTGGCTACGTGGCTGTGCTATGCTGGAAAACGTGGCCATAGGGTTTTGCAGCTTCTCTCACCAAGAGGTGGGGTCCATCTTTGCACCCCTTGAAGCTGGGCTGGCCCCTGGCTGGCTCCGACCTAGACTGGCGAAGGTGGCACCGTTTGCTTCTGAGGAGCCACACAGACTTTCCCATTCCTGTCCCCCCTCCCATCCCATCCTGAGAGATTCAGCCCAGAGGCGGGGCTGGTGCAATGGCCCAGTGCGGGAGGTCACAGTCCAGGAGGGAAGGAATGTGCCTGTAGGTGGCGGGGCAGCCTGGCAGGGTGGGGCGGGGTGCAGTGGGTGTGTGGTAGCTGTGGCCCAGCACGGCCCTGTGACTCCAGCAAGGTGAGTGTGGTGTCTGACCATGGGGTGGCAGAACGGCAGCCCAACGTGGGAATCAGAGCTCAGGACGGAGCCGGGCACATGCAGCAGGGCTGAGGGAGACTGGCTTCACTCAGGGCAATGATCGAAGAGTGAACACGCTGAGGATAATGAAAGCCCGGCGTCTTGCTGGAAGGAAATTACGACACAGAGAAAAGGAGAGAACGAGAACTGCCCCGAGTGCTGGATGTGAATTAGGGTCCCAGGTGTGAAGGTGTGGCTTGCAACATATGCAGATACGTGTTCTATATTGAAGCGCCTGGAGAGGTAGGTGCAGGCGAACACGTGTGCCTGCACATCTGCATGTATGTAAGTAAACATGAATGTCTATTCCAAGATCTCCTCACTGAGGCCCCAGGAGCAGCAGCGCCCTGATGGCCACGAGCACACTTAGCCCCAGGTCTTGACTTCCAACTACTATTCTCCTTAAAGAGAACCAGAGTCCTCAAGGAAACGTCTGATCCCAGCCCTGGGCTGGGGAAGGAATAAGGTGAACCGGAGCCATCTGGTGGTGTTGGAAAGTAAGGACGTGCCCAAGGAATGAGAGGGCACGTCAAATGGACGCAGATACCACCACGAAGTGGCTCACTCTGGCCAGAGGGTGGATAACTTGAGTGTGAAAGGAAACGCTGGTCGTGATGGGCTATAACCCGCTGAACGCGACAGGACCCCATGGGCACACACTTTCCTGAATAGTGAGTGGCAGCTCTGGGCATGATGAAGAATGAGACATTTACATGGCCTCGTGTACTTCCCACAGAACACCTGTTAATTACAAAAAGGAAAAGAGTGACTCTGCAGTGGAGATACCAGCAGGTTCCACCTAATCAAGTAATCAAAGTCAATGTCCCCAGTAATGGGACAAATCACAAGTGTGAACCATGTGGTCAGATGTGACAATACAGCGTCCCTTCTGGGATTTTCTTAGGTTTTTGTAAAAACCTAAATCTGCTCATGAGGAGACATCAAGCAGTCCCAACGCTGGACACCCACGAACAGGCCTGCGGGGAGCAGCTTCGCACACGCGCTGCTTTGTCATTTGACCAGCGTGTCTTTGGAGCAGGTTCCTGAGCGTGGCCTTGCCGGGTGACGGCGTAAATGTGTATGTGATCTTGCTAGAAACCCGGCAGTACATTTAAAGGCATCTCCACCGTTCTTCTAACCGGGGCACTTAGCAACGACAGCGCTTCTCAGAGCAGCTCCTTGTGCGTCTGCCAGGACGGGAAAGTCCCTCATGCTCTGACAACCGTTTCTCTAATAGTTGGAACCCCCGGCAGGCAAACCGGGAATCTGAGGCCTTATGTGTCCATGACCACTTTAATTTTCCTGTCAGTCTCCTGAGGCTGCCAGCACAGACACCACGAACTGGGGGCTCAAACAACTGAACCTGATCGTCCGGCAGCTCTGGAGGCCAGAAGTGTGGGACCCCAGCGTGGGCGGGGCTGGTTCCTCCTGCAGCTGGGAGGAGAGTGCCTTCCCGGGCTCTCGTCCAGCTGTTCGTGATCTGTGGGCCATCCTGGGCGCTTCTGGGCCTGCAGAAGCATCACCCTGACCTTGCCTTCGTCTCCACATGGCGCTTTCTGCGTGTGTGTGTCTGTGTCCAGATTTTCCCTGTGTATAAGGACACCAGTCATGTCGGATTGGGGCCCACCCTGCTCCAGTCTGACCTCATCTTAACCAATTACATCTGCAGCTCCCCTATTTCCAAATAAGGTTAGGTTCTGAGGTGCTGGGATGAAGATTCCAACATAAGAATTTTGGGGAGACACAGTGCAACCCATGACATTTTCCAGGTGGTACACAGTGTTTCTCGAGCCTCTGCACAGGGAACCTTCCCCAGCCTTCAGAACCAGGAGGTAAATCTATAGGGTCGCAGCAGTAACTTAGTGCTGCAGGAACAACTACCCTAAACTTAGTGGGCTCTGTCCCCAGGGGCGCTGGAGGGAGCTGGCAGGCAGGAATGTCACCATAGCAGCACTCCTCTCCCCGCAGCCCCAGCACAGTTTGCGGTTTCTGCACACTCACTGGGCCAAGCTGGCCCCCAGAAATGCCCAATGTGGCCCTCAAAGGGCTGGGCCCTGCCTCCACGGTGCCTCCTCTGAGCTGCTGAGTTTAAATAACTCCTCCTCTTCCCTGTGCCTTCCCCGGCCCCGGGGCTGCAGCTGCATCCCAAGGTTGCTGCCTCCGTGACGTCCTAGCATCCCCTTCGCTCTTCGGTTCTTCAGCACCAAGTTCATGCTTCTTCCCACTGAGCTCTCTGTGCAGTGATGGGCGGTTTCTGTCTCCTGAGTGGACCCTGCCGGGGGGAGAAGTAACACGGAAAAGGTGTCTCTGCGTGCCACGAGGCTGGCGTGCGTGGGAAGCGTGGGCAGCCAAGCCTCCAGTGGCCAAGGTGCTCATGGGTGTCGCAGATCTCCAGGGCTGGGGCAGAGCTAGCGTGTGGCGTCTCCCAGGCCTCAGTGATCCCAGCAGCCTTCTTTCTGAGGCGCCGTGAAGAAATGACATTCCAAAGAACACCTTGGGGATCCAGGCTGTCGGGCCACTCAGACTTTGAAGTCAAGAACGATGGGTTAGGCCAGCACCAAATATTCAGCTTTGAATCCACTTGATGTTTTCTGTCACGTGGCAAGGCCCCTATGCCTGTGAGCCGGGAGCTTCTCCACACTCGCTCTGGTCTCCACATGCCAGGAGGGACCTGGCCCTGGCACCATGAGGACCCCCCAGGGCTTGCTGCCTGGACCCTTGCTGGAGTCAGCAGAATCACAGGGTTGGTCATGGCCCTTGGTCACTCTGAGGCTCCATTTGACAGCTGTGCAAGCTGAGGGACCCCCCACGGGAGAGCTGCCCCGAGGAGAGAAGAAGACAGAGGACATGAAGTCCAGGTGCCCAGTTCCCAGGCCCAGGGCTCCTTCTGGGGCAAGGGGGTGAGGGCAAGGCCTGGCCTCCCTCCCCCTTCTCTGGAGGAGAGGGGACAGGCTGCGTTTGCCAGGAGAAAATGCTTTCAGCAAAAGGCAACAGCTTCTCTGTCAACCTTGGGTTTCAGACGATCTGGACATGCCAACGCCTCTCATGTGGCTGACTTCACTGAAGACAAAACCTCGGGCTGCAGAGCTGGTGTGTGTAAGCTCGGCCAGCCCTGGACACCTGCCCACAGAGCTGGGCCCCTTCCAGTGGGGGCGGGACATGGTCAAGCCTGTTTCAGAAACTAAACTGAAGAGGGAGCGGAAGCCAGGTCCTGCTACTGAGCCCCCCCCCCCCCGAGGGCTACACCGTCCTGAGTCCACCAGTCTCCACCGCGGTTCAATCTTCACAACTATAAAATGGGCCGAGCGATTTCTCACCTGTGGGAAAGCAGAGAGCCGAGCCCAGAGACAGATGCCAACAGACTCAGGCATTGGCTCCGCATGATCCTCATAATTCAACGGCTCTGGGGATGGGGGTGGCACATATTTTTTAAAATATTTCAAAGAAATGATGATAAACATTACCCAGATGTCTGCCTCTGGCTCCTCCAAGAACACACATGACAATAAAAACCTCTGCGAGCAAACTTTATCTCCATCCAAAGATACTTTCTCCTAAATATCATTAACACGTTTCCAGACAGGAAAAATTTACTGTTGCTAGCTTTAGACAAGTATTACGCTAATCTCAAATCTAGAGCCAAAAACGTGCTCCAACGACGACATGGATGTTATTTTTTCCTGGGTTTCCTCCCATGTTCGATCAGCAGATGTAAACCAAAGTGCCTGTAGATCCTAAGGGGTGCTGCAAAGTGCCAGAGCCTAATTAGAACCACAGGCTGGGGATGATGTGGATGGGGAGGAATTTTGCTCTTCTGGTTAAACTCTTTCTTTGGCTCCTCCTGTCTTGGTTCCTTCCTTCCCGCCCAGGTGGGCCCCGACTCCCTTCCAGCAGTGTCTTCTCCTGAGGCCCCTAAATGTCCCCCAACTCTGCTCACCCTGCTCTTTCATGAAGCACCAGAGACGTCTCCTCTTCCCAGTCATTCCTCACTTTAACTCACTGCATCAGTCCACAGCTGGAACAGCTGTGCGTGCCCGGCTCTGAGCTCTGGGGCTGCGCCCAGCATGGAATCAGGTCAGCTGGCAGCAGGTGAGCAGGAGCCAGGGACCCATAATCGGGGACTTGTGCTAAAGACCATGTTGGGACAGAGCAGGGGAGGCTGATTTTGCCCAAGGAGGCCAGAGAATCTCCACACAGAGTGTGCAAGCTCTCCATGATGTTTAAGAGATAGTTTAACAATGAGTGGGCTCCCGAGGGTGGAGAGGAAGTCACGGTGTGGCAGGGAGAGGGAGCCACGTGCAAGGCATGGAGGTGTGCATGGGCTCACCCTGCTGTGGACCTGCAGGGCCCCGAGTGGGTAGGGGAGGGGTTTGCAAGAGGAGCTGGGGTGGGGGAGGCCCTGCTGGGAGGGGCCCATTTGCTGGGCCTCCTCAGCAAATCCCGTCACCTCTCTGGGATTCAGCATCTGCCTTTCTAAAACGTAGATAGTGAGACAGCCTCACAGGCCAGCTGCAGTGAGCGAGTGACACAGTGGCCACGGGTCCCTCCTGGGAAGGGCCCCGGCTGCCCACTCACTGTCCTGTTCCAGAAACTAACCCGATGGCTGGCAAGTGGCAAACACACGATAAAGATTCTTTCAGAAGGAAGAGAGGAGGAAGAAGGAAGAAAGAGAAGGAAGGTAGAAGGATGGCAGAAAGGAAGAAAGGGAGGGAGGGAGGGAAGAAATACATCTGAGTTTTTGCAGAGACAATAGAGCTGCCTAGAAATCACCACTGTCCCTGCCCCTTGTCACTGCTGCACTTGACAAGGAAGGAAAGGAAGGAAGGAAGGAAGGAAGGAAGGAAGGAAGGAAGGAAGGAAAGAAGGAAGGAAGGAAGAAAGGAAAGGAAGGAAAGAAATCACCACTTGAGATTCCAAAACCCAGGCCATACTTCCGGGTGAACTATCCCCAAAATTGTTCGTTTGGAAAAAAACTTTCTCCCTAGGGAAAAAAAACTCCTCCGAGTTTCCCTGGTAGCATCTGCCTCTATCCAGCATGGGAAGTGAGTTCACGAAGGACCCAGTGATTCTAGAGACATCTTCCAAGGCGGAGACGCCTGGGAGAGCCGTGTCATCTCCGCACTGGCCCCATCATTCCTTGGCTAACTCAAAGCTTGTGAGGTGCGTTTCCAGTGAACCGAACCTGGGGCTGTGTTGGTTTGTTTTTCCTGGGCTTATTTCCATTTAATACAGCTGAACTTCAGGGCTGAGTGGACTCTTGCATAAAGCAGGAGCTCTCGAAGAGAAATCAAGCGATGCTTGAAGGAAATGGATTTGTGTTCACATCTTCTGGGGCGAGCGGTGAGTGTGCGCACGCATGCACCTGTGTGCGCAGAGGCTGGGTGATAGAGGGCAGTCCCTGTCCTGGATTCAAATCCATGCCTTCCTGCTGCTGTGCGGCCTTAATTGAGTTCTCTAACCTCTCTGGGCCTCCATTTCCTCTTCGGTGAACTTGTACGCCTATTCCTTCACCAGGATGTTGAAAGGACTCAGTTACAGAGAAGCAGAAACATCTCTAAACAGCGCCTCTTCCTGGCAGTTCCCACCAGATCAACCTCCTGGTGTGGAGTGGGCAAAGATGGCTTATCCTGGGCACCACCACACCCCAAAGGCCCCCCGGACCCTCCATCCCTAGAACACACTAGTTGCACAGCCGCTGGGGTGGAGGGCTGAGTGCCTCAGTTGGGGCCAGGGTCCAGGCTGCCAGCCCATGACCAGGGCCTCTCGCCCCACCTACCTCCTGTGACCAGGAGGGTGGTTCCTGGGCCTGGTTTGGTGGCCAGTGGGGACTCAGCTTGTTTGGGGGCAATGGGATGACTGGCTACTGAGCTGGGAAGGCCCCCATACTCTGCCATCAAAACCCCCTAAAGTGTCTCCTGGAACCCCGAGAGCCCAGAGGCCTTTTCAGCATCCACGTGCTTGTCAGACATGCTGGAGCGTTACGTCAGGTGCGGGGTGTGGGGGCCCGGCAACCCTTCCTGGGGCCAGGGGCTTGGGAACGACCTCCAGGGCTGATTCACCTTGTGGCTCCACCTGCTCGCCCTGACCTAGGTGAGAGGGAAGCCCCCAGCCCTGCCCACCAATCCCTGTACAGGTGGGTAATGGCGGCCAGGGGTACCAGTGCCTTGCCCGAGTATTCCCCACAGAGCTTGGGTCCCTCCCAGCAACGCGACCCCCAGAACAGAGCAGTGTCTTCTGGGGCAGGAGCCAGTGAGATTCGGGGCAGAGTGGCACCTCAGGCAGCCTGGGGCAGGCTTGTCCCCTGAGGTTGGTAGAGGGGCCTGACCTGGGCCTCTGGACCACCCTGCATCTGCCGGGCTGCTGAGCCCCATGTCCCAGAGTCCACCATAGTCCCTCGTCTCTGGCTGGTATGGACTGTGTGGTGAGGGCTCTGGGCCTCCTTTCCCGTGTCTTCCAGATGGGGTGACATCATCACTACCTCGAGGACGCATTCAGAGGCGAGAAAGCGCGAATCCACATGAGGTGTACAGAGCCCCTGGGAGCCACTTGCCCTATGTCCCCAGCCCCTTCTGGGCCCCACATCAGGAGGTCACATTAACAGCGCCCCCCCCCACTATTCAGAAGGCAAAACTCCTAGTGCCTGAGAAACACACCAAGGACATCGCACCAAGGTTGGGCCCTTGGCAAATCAGCTCCAGCCTCCATCTAGGTCCCCTCCCACATCTCCCCCCCCTTCCACCCCCTTCTGAGAGTGGTAAGGCCTTCTACATTCCTGCCACTACAAGGGTGACACTACACAATCAGCTGGGTCAATGCCCCTGGAGTCCCAAGTGCAGTCAGAGAGAGCAGCCCACAGGCTACCTGGGGGACTGCAGGACCCGGGTGGTCCTGATTTGCAGGGACTCTCTGTGACCCACCACCTGTGGGCAGGTGGCCCTGCCTTGAGCAGGGGCCCAGGACTGAGCACCAAGTGCAGGGCAAGAAGAAAGTCCTGAGACAGGCCCAGGTGAGGGGCAGGGCTCAGCCCCCAGAAGTCAAAGCCCAGAAAGGCTGAGATAACTGCTGAAGGTTGTCCAGGGCCTCCAACAACCAGGCCTGGGATGCCTGCCTAAGTCTCCAGGCTAGGGGATGGGAGGAGGGTCTCTTCCGCTTGGGGGACCCCTACCGCTGCATGACCCCTGAGGTGCCCCCCCAACCCCTGCTTGACCTTCATGGCAGCGCTTGGCTGGGCGCAGGGTCACAGCCCAGTGAGAAGGTTAAACAAGCAAAAGCAGCGGTGTGGGGGGTGGGGGCGGGGAGTTCCAGCGCCTTCGGGCTTTGGGCCCCCCGCCGGGGCTGGTGGGGGAGGGAAGATAATCCGCCCCAGCCAAGAGTCTCCGGGAGGCTCCGGGTCTGCAGCCGGCCCGAGGGCCCGGGAAGAGGCCAGCGACAGAGAAACGCAACGCAGGGAAACGCAACGCCCAACGGCGGGAGCGCAGGGCCTGAGATGGCGGTAAGATGACGACACCCGGGCGGGGTGCGGGAGCAGAGGCGGCGGCCAGAGGGCCAGAGTCTGGGCCGAGACGGCGGGAACAAAGGCATGAAAATCGGAGCCCAGGTGTGCGCAGCTCTCCCTGTCCCGGCACCACTGAGGGGGCCTCGTTTAGGGAATTGCACAGCGCGGAGAGAAGCAGGCACTCTCAAGTGCTAAGAAACAGCCGCGGCCCGAGGGCAAAAGCAGGGATAGAGGAGTTATCGGGACTTGGAAATGCCCGCTGGAAATGCACTGGCCACCACCCTGGCCCGGCGCCCTGACCAAGGGAGAGCACAGGCTCCGCGGGGTCGCCGCGTCCCCGGGTGGCACAGCCCATCTGCACTCAAGTCCAGATGACAGCAGGGCTGTGAGAGGCCGGGCTCCCCACAACCCGGGCCTCTGGCATCTTTGCCATGCCGGGGGTCTGTCTGAGGCTGTTGTTGGTCAGAAGGGGCCTATTTTAAGAACGGCGTTACTGCCTGCGGTCCAGAGGGAAACAGGAGAGAGAGGGGCCCTGTGGCCCAGCCCCGCGGCCTCCCCTGCCCTCCGCCCGCCGGGTCTCAGCTTCTCCGTCTGGGAATTGGAAACTCCCAGGCAGAGGCACTGGGCCGGTGGGGAGGCGCGGGCCGGGAGGCCAGTGGGAGCGGAAACCGCTAGTGCGGGGCCCGCACTCTAGGAACGGCCCGAGGCGCCAGAGGAGCACTCATTCTTGGGACAAGGGACGCGATTCTATCTCAGGAAGGCTCAAAAACCCTGGCGTCGGAGACCGAGTCTCCCAACCCCGCAACCGCTGGGGCTGGGTTGCGGGCCTGGGCGCTGCGCGGCGGGCGCGTCACTGGGGGGCATCTCGTCCTCTGGAGCCGGCCCGAGAGCCGGATGGTAGCGGGGCCCGCGGGGGCCGCGGGAACCTCGAGACCAGTCACCTCCGCCCGCAAGAGCAGCAGCGGCTGCCCAGGCAAGGGGGCAGCGGTGGGAACCCAGAATCCGGAGCGGAGAGCCAGCCCAGAGAGCCCGCACGGACTCGCGTGGTTTTCCCGCCTAGCCTCTTTCTAACCGTTTGAGACTAGCTGCGCGCACCCCGGGGCCCCCAGTCTCCGTGCCTGTCGGGGCGCCTACTCTTCCTGCTTTGAACTGGACGGCGCGGCGGGGCGGAGTGGGGTCTAGGGGCCAACAGACCCTAATTCCTGTCCCGGGCAGGCGGCCTCGGGACCCGAGCTGGGTCCTCGGGAACTTTCCACCGCGACACGTGCCTGAAGCACGCGCTCTCCTGCTGTCCGTGCCCAAGTCCCTGCGGGTGCGTCCCGCCTGCAAATTGCTGGGGCTCCACTGCCTAAAGCTCTGTGGAAAGGATTGGAAGGAGGCTTTTCGGGAGCAGAGACGCGGCCCTACGCGGGAGGAGGGCTCCGGAGGCTCGCGGCTGGGGTGTGGGGGGTCGGCTAGCGGTCGCTGTGTTTGGGGCGGGGGTGCTACGGCCCTAGGTGTTTTCTCCTGGAGAAGTCAAACCCAGGCCTACAAAAACCAATAAAAGAAACACAACCAGGAAAGGAAGCGCTTTATCCTGCTTAACATGCGCAGACCCTGCGGGCGGGGTGGGCTGGAGCGACCGGGGCGGGCGGAAGACCCGAAGGTCCCCTGCGGAGGAAGCCAACCGCCCTCCTAGCCCGCCACTTGGACCTTCCTGTGGCGTCTACCCGAAGGCGTGGCGGGGCGGGGGATCAGCGGGGGTCCAGCTCAGACTTCCTTCCGACGCCGAGTGCCCCGCGGGCAGCTCGCTTCTCGCCGCCCTCCCTCCTCCACGAATGCGGCCGCGTCTGGGGAGGGCGTGTTTACGCAGTCAAGCCAGTGAGGACGCGACGGCCCCACAGCAAGAGCTGCGGGGAATGTTGTTCTTCTGACCGTTTGGCTGTGGATAGCGCCTTCCGCAGGCGCTTGTGTTTGCCGGGTTACCGCGGGTCCCACGCACCCACGAAGCCTCAGTCTTCCTTTGTAAAATGGGCCTAACAGGGCCGCCCGGGCAATAACCGGAGTGGCCCACGATGCGCCTGGGCTCTCTGGGTTTCTCACAGAGGCGCCTGCAGCCGCAGGAGGACTCAAGACAACTCGCAGTCGCAGCCACGGACTCCCTGGTTCGCTCACTCACAGGGCCGAACGCTGCGGGAGCAGCTCGGGCTCGAGTCCCGCGCGGCCCAGTAGGGCTAAGAGATCGCGGTGATGCCGCTGCCCTGAGGTGGCAGGTCGGGCCGCACTCCAAGGGCGCTAGCTGGTGGTAGCAGTGTCCCCTCTCTCCGTCCCTCCACGTAGCGTCCCCGAGATTCCCGACATCTTTTCCCTACTGACAGAGAGCTAGGATCAGGCCAGTACCCCCGAACCCCATCTTTTCCCCTGGGGTTTTGGGCACAGGCGCGTCAAGACCTGCTCACCAGGTCTTGTGGGGTTAAAATGTGCAGACCCGGGACTCGATTCACCCCTCAGTTAGGAAATAGCCACTGAGGGTCTTCTCTGTGCAGGCAAGTTCTCCTCCCAGGCAGGCAGTGAGGGAACTCTTGGGGTGGGCGCTAAGCACAGGAATGTATGCACACTGCTGCCTCTGAGTCCAGGGAGAGCCCCGGGAAAGGGAAGCATTTAAGTTGGGTCTGAGCGACAAGAGAGAACCATTGTCACTGGTGCTTGGGTGCGGAGTGGCGATGTGACCACTTCTGCAGCCTGCTTGAAGGCAGCACCAAGATGTGGAGTTTGGAGGACAGCAGTGGAGTAGGGCTTGCGGTTAGGCCCAGGAGCAGACCGGGCAATGGAGAAGGAGCAGGACTCTGTGGGCAGCTGGTGTCGGGAGGCGAGTTGAGCCCTGGAAGGGGAATGCACTTACTGGAGGGCCTTCTGGCCAAGCCCAGGCCCTCCTGAGGCTGCACATCCTTCCACTCCCCACTGGCTGGAGGGATTTAGAGCTGCCAGCAAGGCAGACACTGTGCGTGGGCCTGGCCATGCCCTGCCTGTGGTTGAGCACAACCTCCCTGAGGTCAGTGTGGGCAGGGAAGACAGCAGCCCTGAGAGGTAGGGACCATTATTGTACCCATTCTCCAGATGAAGAAACCGAGGCTAACGTTGCTCAGCAAAACAACCTGCACACAGTGGCAGTGGGGGGGCACCTCGAGTGGGGTGAATATACCTCCCCATCCAAGGGACAGCTTAATAATGGGAAAACTGAGCCCAAATTGGGGCCAGGATTTGCCCAAAGAGTGGTTGAATTTGAAGCTGAGCAAACTTGAGAAGAACAGGCTGCCCAGGCCCGGTCAGGCAGTCACAGGGAGGTGGGGGGAAGCAGAGGACCCATCTCTGCTGCAGGTGCAGCCCAGAGAACAGCCTGGAGGGACAATGGTGCTAAGGTTCACTGGGGGAAGACCAGGTCCCCCACACTCCACTCTCCAGGGGAGTGCTACCTTGGTGTGTGAAAATGCAGGCTTCACACGGGGGAGGCGCGTGGCAGAGCTTTGCTCTCCTAGGAGTACCTAGGAGAGCATCTGTGGGATTTGCTCAGGGTCGCCCACTGCAAGTGATTCCATGAAGAATTCGTGCCAAAGTCTGAGTCCAAGCAGGCCTCCCCAGTTAAATTGAGACAATCTAAGTCATGCAGAGTGCAGACAATCCTCCTGCCTCTGGACTCCCTGGCCCCATCTGGGCCTCTTCTGTGAGGCTGTTTCCTGCATTTCCTCCTCTGTAAAGTGGGGAAAGGCGAGGGGAGGTTGTGGTGCTGCCTCTCTGGCTGGCATGCAGGTAGGTAGCAGAGTGAGCATTGAAGCAGCGCCCAGGCAGGGCTGGACCCTTGGATGGGGTTTGATTCATCTACTCTGACCCCTCCATTTTGGTGAACAGTGGGCTTGGGGATGGGTGGTCCTCTCAGTCTCAGCCTCCATCCTTCCCCCAAGGGATGGCCCTCAGTGGTTAAGTTCAAGGGGGATGAACAGCACATCTGGCCCTGGGAGCTATCAGGATGGTTTTAGAGCCTGCCCCACCCCAGGGGTATATCCAGCCTCTGCCAGCTCCAGTTCATGGCCCTGAGTGAGTGCCAGGACCTCGGCCAGGACCTCTGCTCCCTCTTGGCAAGGCCTGGGTGTAGTCTAGCCTCCAGATGACATGTCAGTGATGATGATCCTGTGCATTTATTTGATTTTTCGTTTAATGTCTACAAACTGTTCTGCCTGGTTCATCACTAAAGCCCCACACATCAAACTTTGCCTGGCACAGACAGATTAAGAATGAATGAAGAAAAGGAGGAGTGAATGAGTGTGGGAGGAGCCCCACCACTTTACTAAACCCAATAGAGGATTTCAAGCTAAACTGAACTCCACAGAGCAGCCCAGGGTGGCGGTGCCCAGCAGGTGTCACCAGGAAGCTGGAGGCTCTGGGCCCTGGTGGGCAGTGACTGCTGCCCAAGTCCCACTCCCGGCACCAGCTTTGTGCACAGACCCAGGTTAGAGTACTGTCAGGGTCCTGTCCCAGGGGCTCTAGAAACCGCCCGGAGCACACGCAAGCAAATGTCCCTTCGGGAAGTGAGAGGTCTTTGAGATTCCAAGGATGCAAGGGGCAAGGGCAAGGGGCAAAGGGGAAGGGGCAAGGAGCGGGAGAATTCTTAGGAATTTAGCAAAATGCAGTTAGCTCCACAGCACAGCGCCGTGCATGGTCCAGGCAACAGTTACCAGTCGGCAGGAGAGTGGGAACAAAGGGCGCAGCAGGACTTGAGTTTCTGGTTTATTTTTTCCTCTTTCCCACTGTGTTTAGCCCTGCTCTGCACAGGGGTCCCTCCTGCAGTTGCTAAGTGAAGCCCCCACGAGGAAAGGGCCAGGGCCGGCACAGGCGCACTGTACTCATGTACTCAGGACCCCGCCCGGTCCCCTCTGCAGGTGCCCATCCCACTGCGCTCAGGAGGCCGGATTTGCAGCTGCGCGGTCCCCCCAACTCGGCCTCGATTGTGCAGAAGTGGGGCAAATCGTTCTTTTCTGGGCTGCCTTACCTCTGCAGTGCGACGGGGTGGCTGTGCCTGGGGTCTACACAGAGAGGGGAGGGGAGGACCCACACCGGTAGATGGAGCTGACTGTCTCCCATCCTTCACTCAGGTGGGGCCAGCTCTCCGTCGGCTTTCTGGGGAAGGTTTTTGGCTTCGATCATTTTGCATCAGCCTGGCCAAGAGAAGGCGCGGGAAGGAGTCAGGGTCCTTGAGCAATCAGTCCCTACATTGGTACCGCGTGCCTGGCGCTTTCGTGAAGGTCGGGCAGCCCCATCTTCTCTTGCTCTCTCTTTGGGATGGGGAAGGGACGGCCTCTCTTGCTGGGAGACCGGTTGCCACAGGGCAGTGTGGCGAGGCTGCTGATGAGCTGGGGAGGAGCTGCGTGGGCGACTCGGAGCACCCAGCGGGTGTGCACACAGCGGGGAGGGAACAGGCACTGGCCTACAGTTTTGGCTCCTCCTCACAAGGGCCGTCCTTGTTTAATCATTTTTCCGTTGAGAAAACTGAGGCCCATAGAGGCGATAGGTCTCCCGACTTGGCCTGGCATTTACCAACCTGGGGCCGTGAGGCCAGAGACCTGCGCGCAGCTGGGAGGAGCAGAGGTGGCTGTGAGTAGACTTAGGGCATCACTGTCTCTAGCATCACAGCTGCATGTGCGCAGGGGCTGCTTTGAGACCTCCAAGTGCAGTGGTGCTGATGGGTAGGGTGAGCGGGCCTTCAGTGATTGGGAAGCAGAAAGAGGTCTCTCCCCAGCCCCCAAGAAGCCGTCTCCCAATGGCAGCTGCGCCTTCCTTCTGAGTAGAGACAGGAGGAACTTTCCTCCAGGAATGATGCTGCCGTCCGGGGTCTGATCACATTCCCTGTCTTGGAATCACACTTTCAAGTTGAATTCAGTCAAGGCATCAGCTGCCCTGTATGAACTCTCCAGGTATCAAAGGGCACCAGCGATCGCCCCCTGCCCCTCACAGACCCGTTTTCCCCTCCTGTGGAGGGATTCTGCTGGACTAAAATCTCAGTGACCCATGGGCTCCTCTTTGCTTATTCTGAGCATTCGTGGCCCCTGCCACCTCCACTGACATTCCATTAAGCAATGCCCCTCTGCATGTGATGGAGAAGGTGGAGTTCAGGAAGCTGGTGCTCCAGGGACCCAGCAAATGGCTCCTAGCTGATTAGGTTCATCCTCTAACCTTTACATTGGTTTCTTGTTTTAAGAGAAAGATTAAATGCAAAAGTGGGCTAATTTCCACCTTAGATGTCCCCATGAGACAGCCAGGCTGGACACTAGCCCTGCTGGCACCTTGCACTAATTGCAGGCCAAGAATCAACAGAGGGAGGGTAAGTCCAGCCCCGATGCTGGATACTTGTGGCTGCTGGACTTGGATGCAAACCTTGATGGATTCTAAATGCTGCTTTAACTCCTTGGAGTAAGGAACCCCCTCCTTCCCTGCTGTGCAGAACCACAGAGCATGAGCCAGAAGCAGACCTGGGGCCCTGCGCCCTCCAGCTCCCTGCGCTCCTGCACCACGAGTGTGTGACAGGGCTGTGAGGAGTGGACGCTGCCCGCATGTCTTCCCGCGTGAGCAAGGGCAGTGCGGGGCTCCTTCTGGGCTGTTTCCCAGTCCAGAACAGGGCCTTGGCTGCTGACTGATTGCATAAGTAGCTGTTGAGCAAGTGATTGGGTGAATAAATGAAGTGACTGCATTTTCCAGGCCTGAACTCATGGTCCACGAAGTGAGGCTAACACAGGCCCCCGCCCTGGTGAGAGTGACAGCAGATCGGCTGGGCAGGCTGCGTGAGCTGCAGGGGTGCACAGAGGGCAGGGCTGTCCGTGCCCCCATCCCCCACTGCCTGAGCTGGTGCTGTCGGTTTAGGTTCCACATTCCAGGGAGACAGGCTGTGCATGCAGAGTCTCTAATAAATATTTTGGGGAATGGGGAAGAGGCATTTTTAAACGTTACTTCAGCCCTTCTCCATAGTATGCCTAAAACCACATCAGAGGCTTTAATATCCATGGGGGTGCAGGTGAGTTTTAGGAGGGAAAGTGCGTATTTCCGTATCTCTGGAAGGTGGTACCAAGTTATTTTAAGTCAGTTCCAAAAACTTCCTGAAGGTGGCGCCCTTGGGACAGGACATTTCTCCAGGAGCCCGGTGGGTTAAGCTTTCAGGATAAATTAGCCTTAGATGAATTCTTCTGCTATGCCAAAGAAGGGAGGGAATTCCAGCAAAGTCTGGCTCATTGGCGGACAGTTGGCCTGGACAAGTCAGGTCCAAGAAGCTGTTTTGTTTTAGAGTGTCCTCCCCTTATCCCAAGAATGTAACATTAGGGTGGTTTGGACACCAAATGTTTGTGGGAAAATTTATTCGAGTTACTCTAAAGCTCACATCTGTCCCCGTCCCCATCTGTGCATGCACTGAGGGCACTGCAGGCGGGGAACCAGGCCCCACCTTGCAAATTTTGTCCGTTATTTGCCTTCATCACAACACAGGACAACTGACTGACACTCCTGCCCCAACCCGGCCGAATTACCCCTCTGGGTGCTGAGAATAGGCTGGGGTGCACAGTGAAACTTCATCAGTGGCTAAGAATCGTAGGTGCAGGACCCACTGAAGCCAGTTAGAGACCCGGCTGCGAGGAAGATTTGCTCCTCTGAAGGAGATCAGGCAGCACAGGCAGCACAGGTCTCTGGGCTTGGCGTGGCAGGGGCGGTCTGTATAAAGGGCTATACCTGGAGGCCAACCACACAGGGCAGGCAGGACTGGGTGCAGGCAGTGAGGCTCCCCTCCCACCTGCTCCTTCTCAGGTGTGGAGCACTCAGAAAAGCTGCCCTGGCCCAGCCCTCTTTCGTGGCACAGGTTTTGGGTCTTCTGTAGGTGGGGTGATGAGTGTGTCAGATTTGATGGGTGCTTAGCGATCTGGCCATCTCCCCCACTAAGTGTCCCCCTCCCTGCCTGCCCGCTGCCAGTGCATAAGTCATCCCCAAGGAGTGCTCTGGCCAGCTCCAGGTAGGTTCACTCCCAGGAGTGGGCATGCAGAGGAAGGACAACAGAAGCCAAGATGTGGTTGCCCCCACCACCCACCAATACCTCACAAGGGCTCGGACCAGGCCCCTGGGCTGCAGGGAGACTAGACTGAAGTTCAGGGTTTGAGGAGACTTGGACCACCCCCTTGCCATCCCCTGAGCCCCCTGTTTGCTTGCATGAGAAATCCAACCGTGCTGCCTTATGTGGCTTCTGCAAGGCACTGAGGATGGGTCTTGTCAGAGGAAGAGGCTGCATCACTCCGCACACAGCTCTCCTCGAGGCGCTCTCTAGGGCTCTGCCATGGTGGTCCCACTCTCCTTTTTGCCCTCACAGTGGTCAGCCTGGTTCTAGCCTGCTTCAGCCTGGAGCCAACCTCTCCCTCGCCCCCAGCCAGCTCTCAAACGCTTCCTTAAGCAAGATGACCTCTTGTGCAACTGGAGTCTCTTACCAGCTTTTCAGCACATATTTCTGCACATCATTACAAGTTCGAGTAAAGTGCGGAGTAGGATCAGAAAGGGATGCAATGAGCAACCTTGCGTGGCAGTGAGTTCCCCATCAGGAGAGGTGTGTAAGCAGCAGCAAGATGACCCCTGTTAGGAGGTTTCTATACTGAGCCATTGTTTGGGACCCTCCTTTTGAACTAATTTCCCAGGCTGACTCCCAGGTGAGCTAACATTTCAGTTTTGTGGCTTGAAATCCCACTTTTTGTAGTGCTAGGGTAGCCTCTCCCAGGCCAAAAGAGTAAATAGCGGATGCTCCCAATAGTATGGAGGGACCCTGGGCCCACGCCACTTAAGGCTAAATACTATCTGTCTTCGTCCTTTTGGGCTTCTATAACAAAGAAGACTGGGTAATTTGTAAATCACAGAAATTTATTTCTTATGGATCTGGAGGCTGGGAAGTCCAAGAACTGGTGCCGGCAGATTTGGTGTCTGGAAAGGGCTTGCTTTCTGTTTCTAACACGGTGCCTTCCTGCTGCGTCCTCACGTGGCAGAAGAGCAGAAAGGGATGAACTCGCCCCTCCCCCAGCCCTCAGTAAAGGTGCTGATCACCTCCTAAAGGCCCTGCCTCTTAAAACTCTTGCACAGGGGATTACGTTTCAACACGAATTCTGCAGGGACACAAACATTCGAACCACAGTAATGTTTCCCAAAGATATCAGGTGCTAATACCTGGAACCTGTTAATGCTACCTTTTACAGGAAACAGTCTTTGTAATGTGATTAATTAAGGATTTCAAGGTTAGCCTGGACTATCCGGATGGGCTCTAGGTGCAATGGCGTGTACACGTGTAAGTGGGAGACGGAGGGAGATTTGCCGCAGACACAGACGAGGCCACGTGAAGAAGAGGCAGAGACTGGAGTGACATGGCCACAAGCAAAGGACACCTGCAGCCACCAGCCATTGGAAGAGGCAGGCAGGAGCCTCCGCCAGAGCCTCTGGGGAGCCTGGCCCTGCCAACTCTTGCTTTGGACCCGGTAATACTGATTTTGGACCTTCGGTCTCCACAGCTGTGAGAGAATAAATTTCTGTTGTTTTAAGCCACCAAGTGTGTGGAACTTTATTATCACAGGTGGACTAAAGCCAGGTGTCCCTGGATTAGTCCTGGTGTTTTGCAGACACCCCCAGAGCCCAGCAGCAGGACTGTCCGTCTGGGGGGCTTCCCACAGGACAGTTGGTGGGGAGGGCCACTTCCTCTTGCCTACAGAAGCAGAGCTGGGTGGGACAGGGAGAGAAAGTTTAGTTCTTGCCTGTCTCCTTCAAAACCTTTCTTACACTTCAGTTTTCAAACTCATCCTGCAAATGCCAGAGCAGATGTTCTCTGCAGGGCCCCTGACGAGAAGTGGCACAGCAGGAAGGCACTGCAGGACACAGATGATTCCATTTCTAGAGTTTTCCCAGGCCAAGCTTCCATACTGGGGTAGCCCTGGGGAAGCAAATGTTCCTCTGTAGGTGACAATAGATGGGGGCGATGCGGTTTGGGAAGGTTTGGGAAGGTTTGGGACAACCGCTATAAGCAGCGAGGAGGTAACGGTCTTCATGGGCCTGCAGCACAGGATGGCTGCTGCCATGGCACATTCGAATGCCAGCACCCACTCTGTGCCGGCCCTGGGCTGGAGGCACAGACGTCATCCTTGTCCTCTGATGACCAGCTCGTCAGGCAGCAGGGGTGCAGCAGATGGCTCAGAGACACACAGGAGGGGAGGAGGAGGGTAAGGGACTCTATTCTCATCCCCAGCTTCCACCTGCCCGCCCTGGGGCTCTGCAGGGTGGGAGCAGGGGAAACACGAACGCATCACTGCTCACCAGCATACCCGACTTAGAGTAAAGACCATCTTACACCTGGGGAGTGAACACTACTTATGCTACTAATCTGGCAAAACAATTAAAAGGAGATGTTGTCTATGGGGAGGTGTGGGGGAGAGGCATCCTCAGACGATGCTGGGGGAGGGCCAAGTGCAGCAGGCTTTGGAAAAGCAACCTGGAAAGGTTAAGAGCATCAGCAGCTGTGTGCGTGCACACACACACACACACACACACACACACACACACACACACAAGCACCATCAGGCCTACGGCCATACACTCCGGAATTGCTTCCACAGGAACAGAAGTACTGGCTCCTAAGGAAACAGTGGCAAGTTTCCTTTTAGGGGGACGCAATGGCAGCGTTATTTGGTGTTACCAAAGTCTGGAGACTGAAGAAATGCCATGAATAGGGAGATGCTGGAAACACGTGTCACTCCCACCCCCCGTGGAAATGACGCAGCCAGTCAGCGGGGGAGTGGGCTGAACCAGGAGACCGAGAGGGATCCCCCTGAGCCCACGGAGGAGAAAAGGCAGAATAATGCATGTAACGTGATAGGATTTGCATAGAACAATGACCCCTGAAACCCTGTCTACTGCTCACGCGGCTATGCATGGCTGGTCTCAGAAGGTACGATTAAGTGAGCACGGGAATAGTGATGTGCAAAGACACACATGAGGATGGCAATGTGGGTTTTTGAGGGGGATGGGATGAGAGTGGGTGGAGTACCCGTGAGGGTCTACGACAAGAGTGCATGGGACCCCATGGGCGAAGACTTGTGCATGGGGGTGGGCGGGATGTCTGTCTGTGTGGGCATGAAAGGACACAGGGACGTGGGGTGTGTGTGCCTGTGGGGGTGTGGGCCGTGTGGGTGTGTACGTGTGTAGGGGTGGATAAGTGTGGGAGTGTATGGAGAGAGATGTGCATATGTGTGGATGGGCACGTGTGTTCATGAGTGTGTGCTAAGTTGGGGGTGGGGGTCTGTGTGCATGTGGGGTGTGGACGTGTGTAGGTGCATGTGTGCCCGTGGGGTTGTGTGGGTGCAGGCGTGGGTGGCGTGTTTGTGTGAGGGTGTGGGGTGTGGCGGGGTGGGCTGTGTGCGTCAGTGAGCGTGTGGGACGTGCGTGTGTAGGTCTGGCTCTTCCTAAGGAGAATGACCACAGCCCACAGCGAGGTCTCAGGACGGGGTTCCCAGATGACCTGCATTATCTCCACATCATGCTGGAGGTGTCAAATTCTTTGTGCTGATCATGTACTCTTTACATAAGGTGAAAAGCCATTTTCTTTGGGGTAGGGGCAGAGACACTGAGGGCCCGCAAAGGCAGCTTGGGCACCATGAGGCCCAGGCCAGGTTCATACATGTCGGGGCTCAGGCGCTGCGCCCAGGACATGTCCCGTCTGAGCTAGTGGGTGCCGTCTGAGGGTGCACAGAGTCAGGTGTTGCCACAAACTGTCTTTTTGCTGGTATGGGTGCCTGTTCGTTCTTCTACCAGATGAGGACATCAAGGCTCAGAGTGGCCAAGTGCCTGCTCAGGGTTGCACAGCAGAGGAGGCCAAGTTAGATTCCACCCAGGTGGGCCTGACCGCAGAGCCCACCCTCCCTGCCTCCTACAGCAGGTCAGGAGGCAGCCCCAGGATGCCAGGGACTCTCCTCAGTCCACTGATGGTCAGGTGGGGGCTTTGTGTCCTTAGGGGGCTCCTCGCCTGCTGGCCCCTGGACACGGCTGCCCCACCCCGCCCTGGTTTACCTGCACAGCTGAGCCTGGGAGGATGACCTGGGCCCGGGGCTCCCACACCACTTCCACGCCCTCCCTTCTCCCCCCACAGCGGGCAGCCTCAGCCCACCCCAGCCTCTGTCAGCTGCTCTCAAGAGCCAGATGCACTGACCATTTCCCATGTGTTGCTTTGGTGACTTTAAAATTTTTCCATTCCAGTTTTTAAAAATTAGGTAATGCTTGCACCTGGGACAAAGACTTGAACAGTGCAGCTGGTGAAAGGTCCTCCCACCTGTTTTAGCAGCCAGTTCTGCTCCTGGAGGCTCTCGTGTCTATGTCCACAGACAGCCATGCTGCACTGGTGTCCACACGCCGAGCCTCAGAGCCACAGGAGTTCATGCTGAGTCCTGGAGGCCAAGATCAAGGCGTCCGCAGGGCCAGGCTCTCTCTGAAGACGCTAGGGAAGGGTGCGTCCCAGGCCTCGTTCCAGCTCTGGTGTTTCCCAGCCTGTGGCAGCATAACCCCAAGCTCCCCATGGCATTGTCCCGTCTGTGTCCAAATCCTTGTGATAGGACAGCAGTTGCGCTGGGGGGGTGGGGGACAGGATGACCTCATCCTAACCAATTAAGGTCACATTCTGCGGTCCTGGGGGTTAGGATTTCCGTGTGTGAGTCTTGGAGGGACACAGTTCAGCCCCTAAAAGACACACACAGACAACGTACGTGACTTGTTGAGGTCGGGCCTCCTGCTCCTGTGCACACCTGTGTATCTGCCCTGTACTCACGCCACCCCCCTTGCTTGTTACCTCTCCCAGTCCTTGGGGCAGCCCCATAGCTAGCGCGCCCCATTCTCTCTCCCAGCTGCCCAAGGTAGCCGTGAAGATGATCCCTGCATGTACATCCTGCCACTCCCGAGGGGCCCTGTGGTGCTGGGGAGGACCGCTGGGAAGTGGCTGCTAAACCCGTTGAAGCTTCTGACTTAGCTGCCTCTGATGGGGGAGGGGGAGGAGTGGGGCTTGTTCCCTGCCCGGCCTCCCCCATCCGCCACCAGCCCCTGCCCACAGAAAAGACAGCCAAGCCTGAATTCTCCTCCAGATGTCACCAGGGCCACCAAGCCAAACTTTCCTCCCAGCAGCCTGAGCAGGAGCCCCCCAGGTCCTGTTAGGCCACAGGCATCCATTCCAAGACCAAGAGGGCCGAGCCGTCCAGACTGGTGGGGGCCCTGCACCAGCCGGCTGTGGTTTCCAGAAACTTCCCTCCGGCTCCTCAGGAAAAGGCTCCCTGCACCGTGGTGGCCCCAGCCCTTTATTCAGCCTGGTTCCTCCAACCCCAAGTCACTTCCAATCAAGGTCACGGCAGCCGAGCCGGTCTGCAGGTCCCCCGTGATTTGGATAACTCCGAGCACAAATTCGTGCTCCATTGTGGTAACCAAAACCTGCTCCCACCTCGAGGTGCTCTCGTATTAAAACCAGATTCCCACTGCCCAGGCCTTGAAGTGACCACGCCTTGTATGTCTTCACTGAGCAGGGACTAAGAATACAGGCCCCTAACATCGCAGGAGGAAGCCGAGTGCTGATTTTGCCATCGCACTTCTAAAAATCATCATTCGAGCATCCCCCATGGAGCACTCTCCTAGGCACAGAAGCTTGTCTCCCCAGTGTGAGCTGTGTGTGCTTTCTGTCACCAGCCATCACGGCCACCAGCGCAGAAGCCTGGTTATGTCCGTTTCCAGGGGAGGAAGCGGCTTCCGGACAGTGAACAGGGCTGCATCTCGCTGCTGGTTGGCAGAGCTGGGACCCAGACTCACGCATTCTGCCCATGGGGATGTCCTGTTTTCAGGAAAACCTATTGGGAGCCACCCAGATAGCACAGGTTTTTATCAGTATCGGCTGAGAGAAGAGCTGTTCTCAGAGTTAAATCTACCTGCTGAGAACTGCTGAAGGCTTTGAAATTGGAAAAAAACAAAAACAAACCCAAGGGAGAAGGCTGGCCTGAGGGAGGGGTGGGTGGGCAGAGCGAGGAAGCCAGGATCTAGAGGGGGCATGTGGTGTTCTCTGGTCAACTCTTTTAACTTTTGCAAATCTTTGGAAGTTTTCAAAATCAAACGCTGGGAAGGAAACCCTACGTTGAACCGAAGGGGCAAGGTCTGAGGTTTTCTGGGCTCCTGCTCCGGGCGTCAGCCTGAAGTGGGACAGAAACCTACACAGCAGCATGGACTGGGGGCCAGCAGAGGTTGGGGGGCCAGCTCTGGCGCCCCTCAAAGCACAGGCAGGTGCTGCCGGAGGCCCTCAGGCTGGGGGTGGAGCAGCCCCTCGGCATAGCGCCCCGCTTCCAGGGGCAATGTTGGAGCTGTCCCCTTGCCTCCTGCAGGCCCTGGGCAGGGCGCTCCCATGGGGGAAGTGGCTTCTCAGCTCGCCAGGGCGGCAGAGGGCTTGGGCCATGTGAACACACAGCCTCCGTTTGTCCCAGGGGCCTTGGAGAGCTGGCGCAGGGACACTGCAGCTCCCAGCGCCAGGTTCGCTTCTCCTTCCCGCTTTTTGGATGGAACCATCTCACTGCCCAGCCCCGGAGTGCCAAGGACACATTCTTCCCTTGCTCTCCCTTCCCTCCTCCTGCCTGCCTCCTCCTCCCAAGGCCCTCTTTCCCTGATCTTCCTCCTACCTCCTTTTCTCTCTGCCCCCCCTCCTGTGCAGCTCTCCTCTCACCCCATTTTCCCCTTCCCCCCACTCCCTTCTCTTCTGTGCTCTCCCCTCCTCCCCTCTTCCCTCTCCTCTCACCTCCTCGCCTAATCCTCCCCACTGCTATTGCTTTCTTCTCTCCCTCCCCTACTCCGTGCCCCTCCTCCCTCCCCTCCTGCCTCTCCCTCCTCCCCCCGTCCTCTTGCCCCCTTCGCCCCCCAGCCTTTGGGCCCTGCTAGGAGTGGGACTCTGGGAAGAATCCACTTAACAAATTATGAAAATTATCATCCTCTTTCCAGTTGTAGAGAGAGACTCTCACAAGGAAGGAAGTGGCTAGACTCCTAAAAGACAAGCAAAATGATTTTCAAATGTTTGGTCCTTTTCAAAGCAAACACAATATACGCTAAAGCCTTGTCTACACCATTATCTCCCCTCAACCCCACACCGGACATATGAGGGGGCTGTTACTGCTGTTCCCACCTTATAGCTGAGGACACAGACGTCCCTCAAGGGCAGTGACTTGCTCACAACCACAGTGGGCAGGTGGTGGATCTGAAACGAGGTGCCCTGGTGCTATTTCACATCCCACAGCTGCAAGGACATGTCATGCTGGTTGTGACTGGCAAACAGACTATTTGACAAGTCAACAAGAATGTCCTGAGACTGTACCCCTCCCCAGGCCTGAGCCAGGAGGGGC
This sequence comes from Avahi laniger, assembly GCA_963575035.1. Lineage (NCBI taxonomy): Eukaryota > Metazoa > Chordata > Mammalia > Primates > Indriidae > Avahi > Avahi laniger. The sequence goes on from CAUYSK010027919.1 coordinate 31,609, forward strand.
TAAGAGGATAAAAGAAGGCACTGCCAGGAGCCCTCCACACCCTCCCTCTCCACCAGCTGCCATTCAGGTCTGCCCCTGTTGAAGGGCTGTCTCAGTTGGACTCCATTGCTTATCACTCCACCAGGGCAGGAAGCTCCTTTTGGATGACCTCATCACCTACTGCCCTGCTCCTAGAGCCCAGCTTTAATCTGTCACTCTCTCAGCTCAACAACCATCAGTGGCTCCCCACTGCTTTGCAAATTAAGAGTCCTATTCTTTAGCTTGGCATGCATGGTCCTTCCCAGCCAGACTCCAGCCCATCAAGTTCTCTCCTTCCCTGCGCTGTCTCACACACACCCACCCGACCTGCAGGTTTCCTACAGGCTCAGCCCTGCCTTGGTCTCAGCAAGCAGAGAGCTGTCACATCCAACAGCCAGGTTTCCCTTTGTACACATCACAGCATCACACGTACGGTCAGATGAAACCAAGTGCCTGTAAGATGTGACGAAATAGAAATGGTGATGGCTGTCGCAGCCAATGATTCTGAAGTGCTTAGAGGAGGTGAGACCCGTCAGCCCAGATTTCCAGTCTTGGGTGTTCACTCCTAGAAAAAATCCCCGGCCCATAAAGAAAGATGATGGGTCTGTTCATTCCAGTATTATTTGTAAAAGCGGAGAGTTGGAAACAACCGGAAAACCTCTCAGTAGGGCGTACACTATCCTTGTGGCATGTGTATTTTCCTGAGTGACTGCAACAGTGCTTTTCATTGCACACTCTGCTGGTGTGACTTCAACATTCTTCCTACTGAGAGGTGGGGACCATGTCCCTCCCCTTGAACTTGGGTGGGATCTGCGACTGCTCCAATCAATAGAGTATGGATAGTGATGCTATGTGATCCCCAGCCTGGGCTCTACTTGGTGCTCCTCCTCCCTTGCCCTCCCTTCCCTCCCTGTCTCTCCCGCCTTCTCTCTCTCTCCGCTCCCACCCCCTCCACTTGTCCTGGGAACTCATGCTATGAGGAGGCCCAGGTCACATGGAGAGGCCTCATGAAGGGGTCCCTTGCAGACTGCCAGCACCAGCTCCCAGATAAGTAAGCGAATGTCCCCTTAGATGAGTCCTGCCCCAAGTCAAGTCTTCCAGCTGAGAACCAGACTTCAGGAATTGGAGACACGCCAGCCCAGATCCACAGAATCTGTGAGCGGCGTTCCAGTAAACGGTTGTTTCACAGCACTGAGTTTTGGGGAAATCAGTGATGCAGCCGTAGAAATGGAACAGTGGCATGGGTGAGCGTTGTTGTTAGTACATAGTGGTTAAAAAAGAGATAAGCATTGCTTCGTTTATCAGCATGGCTAGATTTCAAACCTATACTTTTAAAAGCGATAAGTGGAGATGGTGTAAAATGTCATACTGTTTTTGTAAATTAATACCCAAGAGCAGGTACCTGGAGTGGCATGGGGTCAGGTAAGCATAAATGCTCTTGGGATGAGGGATGAAGGAAGCAAAAATAAGATAAAATTTAAATTTAAAAGTAGACATTCTCTAAAATCATTCCAACAGAAAAAAGTTGATTGAAACAAAACAAAACAGGTGATGGCTGGCTGAGGCTTGCCCCCAACCCCAACCTCAACCTATGCTCTTCCAATCATTCCCACTGACTTACATACCCTGACCTGTGGGGTATCTGTGGCTACTAGCCCCCAAACTAGGCACTGGGGACCCAGGGGTGGGAAAGGCACAGTCCCTGCCCAAGGCAGCTCACCGCCCGGTTGAGGAGAGCACCAGTCTTCCTGCAGGGCATTTGTTGGAAATTCTAAGGCGGTTCCAGGCACTGGAGGGGGGTGGAGGGGTGGTGTTGCCAGCAGAGGTGGCCCAGGTGATGGAGGAGGCATAAGGAAGGGCAAAAGAGGACAGAGAGGTGACAGGCTGCTACTGAGCGAGATGGCTGTGTGTCTGTACAGATGTGGCTTGGGGCTGTTTGGAGGTGCACTTGCAGAGATGGAGACATGGGAAGGTGACAACCTGCAGACTTTGAGAGGCTTTACTTTTCCTGGGGGCGAGGAGCCCTCCAGCACCAGAATTCTGACTAGTGCCCAGGGGTGACCGGAAACCTCAGGCCCTGGGAGCCCTGAAACCCCAGCCGAAGGCAGCGACTTCATGGGGATCAGTCTCCCAGCGCGCATCCTGACCGCCTCCAGCCTGCCCAAGGACCGAGACTGGGTCGCTAACGACACAGCGGGCCGCTCCCATCGGCGGCCACATCTAAATAAGCAAAGCCCCGAAAGCAGCAATTATGCACTCCGGACTCTGTCGACAATCCTGTCTGGTCTCTCCACTCACCTGGACGCAGAATTTCACTCCCAGCCCGGATACCAGCACGGAGTACAGAGGCAGTGGCCTGGGCGATCATCAGTCCGGCCAGGCCGCGCGTCCCTCACCAACCCTGCGTCTCGGCCACAAGGATCTGCCCACTCGCCAACGGGGCTTCGCCGCTGCAGTTGGAAAGGTAGCGGGGACACAGCGTCCGCGGTTCGGAGTCCGGGCGCGCCTGCCGCTGCCTGGTGCTCGGGCTGGGGACGCGCCCTCCGCAACGCCCAGAAGGCGGGTGCCAGGGAGGAGCGCACTCCCCTTCCGTCCCATCCCGGGTCTGGCCGGCTGCCCGCCCCAGCGCCGCTCTCACGCGCGCCCCCCAGAGGCAGTGGGAAGACGCCAGCGAGCGCCGCCCCGCGCGGCCGCCCTCCTGGACGTGCCTCCGCTCCCAACAGCCTGGCACTCGCAGGGCTGCTGATCAGCCGCGGATTTCAGTATCAGACTCGAGGCTCTTCATCTAGGGACACACAACCCCAGAGCGGAGGGAATTAGAATCCAGGTCCGGAGGAAGCCCCGCCAGGCCTGAGGGAGAGAAATGGAAGTGACAGCACCAACCTCTCAGGCTTCTTGGTTGGGCGGGAAGGAAACGTGTTGAGGCGCTGCTCCCTGGTGGGCCCCCCAGGGCGACCCGCATACATTGGATAGTTAGCCGAGAGGCACTCCTTCCTATAGCCATCATCTTTTTATCTGGGCCCCTCTATGGTCTCAGTTTCCCTATCAAACGCGCCCTCAGTGAGACAGTGTCTGCTCAGAGCTAGAGCTTCTCCAAACGAATTGAGCACTCATTTCCTTGGTCCAGCCCCTCTGGCTAGGGTCCCTCTAGTCCTTAGTCTCTCTGATCCTGAAGCAGGACTTGGGAGACCTCAGCTCTTCTGTAAGACCCCAACTCCCTCACTTTGGTTTTGTCCCCGTTTACAAAGTGGGGTACGAGCCGCCAACTACGTGGCTGCCTCCAGGCCAAACAACAGGGTGAGTCCCTGCCTTGGATTGCTTTTGCCCGTCCTGGGGAAGGATGTGGAAGTCAAAGGACAGGGGTTGAACATCTGGTCCTGGAGTCTGCAGAAAAGTCCTTCTCCCGCCCGAGGACGCAGGACACGCAGCCACTGGGCACCAGAGGTCCTTCCCGGCAACCGCCAGAAGGTGCACCCAGACACGCACCATTTTGTCTCCGCGGCCACAGGCTGGTAGGGCCCCTCCTGGCCTCACCGCCCGACTGCTCCGCTGCTCCACCGGACTCTAGAGCATCGCTGTGAGGCAAGCCTGGAGCCACAATTCCAGGCCTACTGGAGGCACCTACCATCTGGGGGAGTCTCCTCTCCTCCCGTCAGTTTTCTCCGCTGGAAAACAGGGGTGATGCTCCCCCACCGTAGTTTGGAAGGTTAAAGTGAGGAGGAAGCCCCAGGTGCAGTCTATCTCTGGGAACGCAGGCAGTACTCAGTTGGACAGGGGCCCTGGGCAGGCACTGGCAGGATCGCTGTATCTCCGAAATAACCCGCCTCTAGTGAAGCCGGCTCCACCAGCGCGTCACCTGTTCCAGGCGGTAGCGGATCCGAAGGTGAGCCCTGAGCGACCACAGTTCCCAGGGCCGCAGTGGGGTCTGGGATGCCCTCTGTCCCCATGCTCCCTGCTGAACAAGAGGGAGGGAATTCCTCCACCCTCTTACGGAGAAGAAACAGAGGCGCAAAGACGGATGGGGCCTGCCCCCTAGACATCTGGGACGGGGCAGTGGCTGGGCCGGAAGCTCCCACCCCCTTCTAAGGCCAGAGCCTCCCAGGGAACTGAGAGGGTGGTGGAGATGCCAGAGTCGGGGGGGGGGGCCACTCTCAGCGTGACATCGGGCGGGCTTCAGCTGGCCCCCGTGGGGTTGCATTTCCTTACACACTGGGATTGAACCCGGGAACCTTAGAGTTCTATCGAACATTGGCATTGAAAGTGCCAAGTTGGCATTGAAAGCATATTTCATTAAGCGTAAATATTAAAATATGCCGCATTCTTGCAGTCCCGTTTTGGCAGTGTTCCCATTTTTAAATTGTATGGGGGGGTCTTTCAAAAAAAAGGTTGTGGCCCAGCCTCTTGCAGTTTCCTGAAAGTCTCGGGGTCTCCACGCCGCCCTACACACACGCACATAGATACACATGCACACACACGTGCACACACGCACATACCGTGCGCGCGCACACAAGCACACAGTTACTCACGCTCGGTCCAACACTCTCCCCGCGGCGGGGAAATTACGATTCCTGCCAGACGGTGATTGGCCAGCCTGTTCCTCATCGGGGTCCCACAGCCAATGGGTGCCCGTTCAACCGAGGCCCCGCCCCCCCCGGCGCGGGTGGCGCGGGCCCGGGGAACAGATCACGCGGAGCAGGACCGGGCACGACCCCCGCCTGCGCTCCGGGCCGCCCGCCCTCGACCGCGCCGCTGCCTGCTTGCTTAAGTCCCGGCAGTGCCTCCCGGCAGCAGCCGCGTTTGGGGCCAGTCGCGGCGTCCTTGGTGCTCAGCGGGCCGCTAGCCCACCCCAACCCGCGCCACCCTGCCCCTGCTGGCCCCTCCCACTCCCCGCCCCCAGTGAGGCCGGCCGGGGCGGCGACCAGAACGGCGACGTGAGAGGAGAGCGAGGCGGCTGCCGGGCCGGCTGTCGGCGCGCACACGCTCCCGGCCCAGCCCAGCCCGGCGTGGAGGCCCCCGCCTGCCCCGCGGGGCCCGACGCCAGCGCTCGGGGCAGCGGTTCCAGGGCCGGCCCGCGCGTTCGCCAGGGAGCCGCACGCTCCCATCCCTAGCGGGGACCGGGACCGGGAGCCCGGGACCCGGAGAAGCCCGGCAGAGCCCGACGGGCCCGCGGCCGCGATGCCGGACGAGCTGACGGAGCCCGGGCGCGCCACGCCGGCCCGTGCCTCCTCCTTCCTCATCGAGAACCTGCTGGCGGCCGAGGCCAAGGGCGCAAGGCGCGCGGCCCAGAGCGACTGCGGCCGCGAGGACGAGGAGGAGGACGACGACGACCCAGAGGACGAGGATGCTGAGCAGGCGCGGCGGCGACGGCTGCAGCGGCGGAGACAGTTGCGCGCTGGCACCGGACCCGGCGGGGAGGAGCGGGCCCGGACGCTGCTCGGGACGGGCGCTCTGTGCCTTGGTCCCCGGCCGCCTCCCGGTCCCGGGCCGCCCTACGCTCTGGGCTGCGGAGGCGCGACACGCTGGTATCCACGGGCGCACGGCGGCTACGGAGGCGGCCTCAGTCCTGACAGTGAGTGAGGGACCCGGAGGGGTGGGCCGGCGGCTGGGCCCGACTTCCTCCCCGCGCATTCGCTTGGTGACTTCAAGCTCGTCGCCGCCCATTCTGGGCCATCCTCTCCCTTGGGGAGTAGAGTCTGGGGTGTGTAGGGCCTCCACGGAGCCCTGATTGGGCGGGTTCAGAGGCCGGCGCTCCGGGACAGGGGCTCCACGAGGGAGAAGGTCTCACAAGCGCCGGGCTCTGCTGTCCTAGGGAGGCGGGAAGCCCGCGGAGAGGGGCCTGGGAACGGGATAACAGACAGCTGAAAAAAAGAGAAACGAAAGGAGAGTGAAATAGGACAGAGAAAGACATAAGAGACCTGGAGAGAGAGCTGGAGAAAAGGAGATGGAAGGATGGAGGGAGAAAGAGCAGTGTGGGGAGGGGTGAGAGAATGGGAGGTACAGGAGAGAGAAACCCGGAGTGACAGAAAGGAGGAAAAGAGAGGAAGGAGGACACATGAGCCAGACTCGGAAAATAAAGGGGGGCATTGAACTGAGTGTGCCGCTGTTGTGGGGGTGCCCGGTGGGGGAGGGAAGCCTTCTTCCATGGCAGCTGTGCCCCCAGCCCCATTCCCTCTGTGCCGCCACAGACAGCCGCCTGGGGCAGGGGCCTGGGCCTCCTCCTCGGTCGGTCCAGGCAAGAGCTGTGCCAAGCAGGAAGGGAGCCTCTTCTAAAGGCCTGTCCAGCCCCCTGCCTTCTTTCTCTGCCCCTCCTCCTTCCCTCCTTTGTTCCTTGCTGAGGCCTGGGGGACTGGGGGTGGGGGCTTCTCACCCCTCTAGCCTGGGCATCTGCCTCCTGAGGCTGCCTCCCTCCCCAGGTTCAATGCTCACCTTTCAGACCCGTCCTTTGAAGGAAAAACCCAGGGAGGAAGACCAGGAAAACCACTTCAGCCCCCCACCCCTGGCTTTGCCAGCCTCCACACCCCAACCCTCCCCTCTCAAGCCTGCAGACCATGAGGCCACCTAAGGTCTGTCTTCCTCGTCCAGGCTCTGTGTGCATGTCAGCGTGTGCTGGAGGAGTCAACCATCCATAACCCCCTCCCTGGTGTGGGAGTGAGCCCCTCCAAAAGGACCCACATCTCAGAGCCCACACCCAGCAAGTCCAGGCCCTCCAGCCCCTTCTAGTAAACTTGAGCAGGGCCTCTGTGGTTTCCCTGACATCAAGTGATTTAATTTGGTGCCCTTCTGGGAGTGATTCTGAAAAGGGTTTGAAGGGTGAAATCTGCTCTCCCCTTGTCCCTGGGCTCCATCCCCTGCTGCAGCCCAGTCAGCAGCCCCTGCGGAGGCAACGCCTTCTTATTTCGCGCCATGCGGGTTAGCATTGCCAGCTTAGCTCCTGTGGCAATGTATGGGCCTCTAGGAGTTGGCGGGGGTGGGTTGGGATATTGTGGGGGGAAGCAGGGACTCCCCAAATCTGGTATCATGCAAAACAGCCTGCTACCTGACTCCTCTGTGGGCACCATGAGGACACATGCCATGGCGGTAGGCAGGGGCATGGGCAGGATCTTCATGCTCCATGGACACCAGGCCCAGAGCCGAGCCGGAGCCACACACACAAGCCCCACCAGTGTTTGCACACCTTGCATGGGTGTGCAAATGCTGCCAGAGTCTGCAGCTTTCCAAGGGCCAGGCCAAACTCCTCCATGATCTCTGATCTGTTAGTCAATCAGGGCCTGTCCTTTGCATAAGAGGATCCAGGTCAAGGCAGAAAGGCACACTAGTCCAGTTGGCCTCGTGAGCCCTGCGGTCTGAGATGGCTGTCCTCTTCTCTCTGGACAAGCACTCCAGGGGCCTGGCAGGCTTCTTTAACCCTGGGGTCAACCCTTGCCAGCCCTGTGGTCCTCTTATTACCTGTGGAAGATGAGGTGGAGCTTGGTACTTGGAACACAAACTCAGAAACCCCCTGTGACCTTCTGTACCCCTAAACCTAGAATCTAAACCGCCAGTCTAGAAGATGTTTGGGACAGGTTCCCGTGTGTTCCTTGGAGCAACATTCATCCATGTTCTCTTTAAGCATGCCTGTGGCTGGAGTAGACATGCCTCCATGGGCATCTGGGTCAGGGATACAGGAGCGTGGAGTGCAGGTGCACCAGTGCCACCTGACTGGCATCTTTTGGGGATCGTTTGCATGTGTTCTTCCTTCCATGGGAATGTTTCCATGCAAGCGGGCAGGCGTTTCATTTGCTCCTGCGCGTGAAGAGGGAGATGTCACCACAAGTCTTTATTTCTCTGTGCCCGGACTGGGAGTGAGGCTGGGTGCTGGGTGGGAGGGAGTGTCCTGTGCTTGTTTTCCAGTGTGCAATTTTCTCAGAAGGACATCTTTCCTCTTGTCCTGGCATTCATGCGGGTCTTTTGTTTGTTTTTCCAGGAGGCTAGTGCTGAAGCTGGGAGTGGGGAGAGGTCGGGGGTCAGCCTGCTTTTTGGGTGTGTTTGTATTTTGGTGTTTCTTTTCTCCTCCTTTGCTTCGTTGTCCTCTGAATGTGGGTGTGCATTTCTGTATGAGCGTGTTGCGTGTGTCGCTTTGGAGCAGCTCTCCGGTCTCCAAGTCTGCATCCTCATGGCTCTGCCTTTCTTGGTCCCCAGTGGTGCTGGATGCGGAGCCCTGTGCGTGTAAGGTAGCCCTGCTGTGGCTGTGGGCAACCTCAAGGTGGGGGACAGCTAAACTCAGTGATTACGTCTGGGGATCAGAACCCTAGAACCAACCACGGTGCCCCTCTCTCCCCTGCAGCGAGCGACCGGGACTCACCAGAGACGGGCGAGGAGATGGGCCGTGCCGAGGGAGCCTGGCCGCGGGTCCCCGGGCCAGGAGCGGTGCAGCGGGAGGCGGCCGAGCTGGCGGCCCGGGGCCCGGCGGCCAGCGCGGAGGAAGCGGCGGAGCTGGCCGATGCCCCTGTGGCGACGGGGGAGGTGCGTGGCGGTGGCGTTGGCGTTGGTGGCGGTCGAAAGAAGAAGACTCGCACAGTCTTCTCCCGCAGCCAAGTCTTCCAGCTCGAGTCCACCTTCGATCTGAAGCGCTACCTAAGCAGCGCCGAGCGCGCCGGCCTCGCCGCCTCCCTGCAGCTCACTGAGACGCAGGTCAAGATCTGGTTCCAGAATCGCCGCAACAAGTGGAAGCGGCAGCTGGCTGCTGAGCTGGAGGCGGCCAGCCTGTCCCCGCCGGGAGCGCAGCGCCTCGTCCGCGTGCCGGTGCTCTACCACGAAAGTCCCCCGGCCGCAGCTGCGGCCGGGCCCCCGGCCACGTTGCCCTTCCCACTGGCGCCGGCCGCACCCGCGCCGCCCCCGCCACTGCTCGGCTTCTCCGGGGCCCTTGCCTACCCGCTGGCCGCCTTCCCGGCCGCCGCCTCCGTGCCCTTTCTGCGGGCGCAGATGCCCGGCCTGGTGTGAGTCCCCACTCGCTGGCCCGCTCCCCGGGGCCGCTGTGGACCTCTGTGGACGCGTTGTCGGCGGGGGCGCCGGCGTGGGGCTGCGGTAGGGTAGTGCTGCGGCTCGGGCACCAGCCCTTATCGGAGCTTGTCTAGAATGTAACGGGACGCCTGTGACTGTGACCTCCCCATCAGTTACAAGGCCGCATCCCCGCACGGAAAAAGACCATCTGCCGCTGGCAGCCCCAGCGCCAGGCACACAGGCCTCAGCCGAAGAGCAAGTTTTGCCGCGGCCCTCGGGCCAAGCCCAGCAGCGCACAGGAAAACTACACATGGGCTGTCCAGGGCGCCGTGAGGGGACTGCCCTCTACATGCTAACCCCCAACACAAAATGTCCCTTTCCTGGGACCGCACAGTAGGCCGCGAGGAGGGCTATGACTGTCCCCCTCCATTGAGCCCTGGTGGAGAGAAAACCAGGGACCTGTGGGATCCAACTGTCCATTCTGAAGAGAGGGCCAGACCTTGGCTTCTCTCTTGGGCTGTGGCCTCTTTTTTTTTTTTTTTTTAATGAATCTACTTATTTGCGTATGGAATAAAAAGGGACATTTTCTGGACCGTTTCACTGCTTTGTGATCACTGCTGCAGGGACTGCTCTTTTGGTAGCAGGCTGTGGTGGGTGCCCTCCTGGGGGCATCTTCCAATGCTGACCAGGGACACTCAGGGCCCAGGGCTGGGCCTGGTGCGGGTAGGCAGGGCAGACAGCACCGGAGGTTGTCCGGGGTCCCAAAGCCCCTCTTCTGCCACAGCAGGAGGCCCAGCTGGACCTCAGAGAAGGTCTTGGGTGCAAAGGGGGGAGGAGAGGGAGGAAGAGGTGACAGTATGTCCTGAAGTTCTAGAGCCTTTACTGAAACCCAAGCGGTGAGGCAGGTGTGGGCAGAACCTGATCAACGCTGACCACTAACTACTGGTGTGTGTAGGCAAGCGCTGCCAGCTGTGTGGGGCTGTGTTCACCACCCTTTCTCCTGTGCCCGAGGTTGAGAGCCATAGCCAACTCTATGGAATTTTTCTTTGGGCCAACACAAAACACTGCACTCAAGGTTAGGTGGGGAGCTCTGTGTTCCTGCCGTGGGCCTCGTCCAGAGTCCACAGTCCCTGGCAAGCTGGGGGACTGCCCTTGAGCAATGCACCCAGCTCAGAGCCTGTGCTTGTTCCAGAGGCCTGGATCACTGGGGTCACCCCACCTCCATCAGCCCCCTGCTTTTGGGTGAAGATCGGGGGTGGATCTGCCCTGTGCAGCTGAGGGATGCTATTTGGTGTGCTTTTGAGCCTAGGGGGAAGACCTCATCAGGGTCTGAAAGGGTTGCTTCAGTGGCAGAATTGAACCCCCTAGAAAACCCATGGTCTCCCCTGCTTTACTTGGGAACAGACACTTGCTGGCTGAGGTGCAGCGACCAGCCCACACGCTGGGCCTGGGGCACCTGAGATAGCTCAGGACAACCTTGGAGAAGGAGCAGAGCAGTGTGGCTCCCCGGGGGGTGGGGTGGGGTGGGGTCACCCATCTGTCATCTGTGTGTCCCAACATCCAGTCCTGACCCAGAGTCATTTCCCGCACTTGACCGGTGGCTGGTTTCCAGTGATACTCTGAGGCCAAGGCACTGTTGGGGAAGGCTCTGCCCAGCGCCTTCAGCTGCCCTTGCTCCGCCGGGTCCTGCTCTGTGGCATGATAGGGTGGGCATTTTGAGAAACTCCTCTGGAGGGGGCAGCAGCACCACCTCCAGCCCAGCTCCCCCAGGCCTCCCTCAGCCTCCTGCCCACCCTTCCAGGGCTGGGTCTGGGCGACCTCCTTGCCTGGGGGCTGCCCCAACTGCTTCTCACTGTTAAACTGTGAAACTGGTTTTCACTCTGCTTTGTCTGGGAGCGATTTAGACAGGCTTCAATACAAAGAAATAAAATTCACTTCCAAAGGCCTTGCTCCTGGTCAGTAGCCGCAAGGGGAAGTGGGATGCCCCTCAGGCAAAGCCAGAGCCCCCATCCTCCCTCCCGCTCCTCTCCTCGGGGCCTCAGTGCCCGGACTGAGGCTCCTCCTGGAATCCTCACTCTCTGGGCCTCTGTCGCCTTTGTGTTGGCCTCACCCAGTCAAGGGACACATCACTGCCAGTCCTCACAAGGACCTGGGAACAGCCAGAGGCTCCACGGAGGCCGCCGAGCCCAGCGCGGATCCGCATGCAGCAGCATACAGCAGCCGATCACGTCTCTGGCTCCCACGGTCCAGGCACAGCGCTCACCCTAGCCGGGCCCCTGCGGCACTTCCCGCAGCCCCGCCTCGGGGCTGCGCCTGGGCAATGCGGTTTGGGACTGTCAAGGTCGCCGGGACTCTCCTTTCGAACCACGAGGAGTACAGCCTCCTCGGCCCTTTTAGAACGGGGTAACTAAAGCCTAGGCTAAAAGGCTGACCAATGCGATACAGCCGTTTTATTCGACTGTTGCCTGTGTCTCGAGGTCGCGTGGTGACTGCAGGGTGCCTCTTAGCTCAGCGGTTGCCTCCAAGGTCGGCGGGGCGGTTCCCTTAGCGGCAGATCAGTCCGCACCAGAGTCTGGCACAGGTGGCCTTACGGACTCTCGGGAGCCACTTGATGCTGGTGAGGGACGCGGAAAGGGTGAAGCCCGTGCGGGCGCCGGGTCTAGAACCTCCACTCCGCCTGCCGGGAAAGCGGAGAACCAAGTCACCCAGCCTAAGCCTGGCCCCCGGCGTCAGAGCCAGCAGAGTCTACGCGGCTCAAGTGCGGAGTGGATTCGGAGAGACGTGTCTTTTGACAGAATTAGTTAAAAGTTGGGCTGGAGAGCGGCTTCCGGGCCTCCGGGCACAGGGCTTGGCCCAGGTCGGATGGATGGAGCTAGAAGGTGGGAAGAGAGGATGTTCTCAGAGTTGGAGGAAAGGCCAGAGCACTGTTCACTCACGCTGGGACTGTAACATTGTAACAGAGCAGATCCAAAACTAGATTAGGCCAACTCCGCTCTGGGAGCCTGGCCCCACCCTGTAATTATCTTCGAGGTTTGTCTTGGGGGTCGCACCAAAGGCGGCACAAACCAGAGAGAACTGCCGCGCAACGTGCAGCACACCAAGCCCTTAGAGGGCGCGCAGGGCCAGGCTGGGGTGCGCGGGCCCCTCTGAGCCCTGAGCTCCGGCGCCATCGATCGCGGGCGCACCTCGGCGCGTTGGCTCCGATGCTGGCAGAAGATGAATGGCTTCGATCTGTCTCCACCACACGCGGCCCCCCCCCTCGCGGTTCCACCCACCAGCCTCACTCATCCTCTCCTTAAGTGAGGCCCAATGCCAGCCACCCTGAGCTGCTCAGGGCCTCCAACTGCAGAGACTCTGAGCCCAATTGGGTCAAACAGGCTTTGGAAACCTGTCACATGGCCTTTGCTTCGACCCAGTCCTGCTACCCGAATGACATTGGGCAAGTCCTTCCCTCTTCTCCAGGCCTGTTTCCCCACCGCATGCCTGTGGTAAGGACAGGGGCCTGTAACTTGTAAGCACTCAGCCTTCTTTGATTTGAGTGAGGCCAACAGGGTACCCTGGGCCAGCGGATGCAGAACATCTCTCCCCAGCTCCCAGGGACCACTTCCACCGGGCCTCTAGTTCTCTGGGTACTAATAGCAGAATCCTCACTGGCACTGGCTTGTGAGGATGGTGGGAGATCAGTTCCCCTTCCAGAGCTGAGCACATGGGACTTCTGAAGGTGGGAACCACACCCAGGGTGCCAGATAGGGCCACTAAGGCAGTGTGTGGGCTAGGAGGACGTGAGTCTGGGCTTTAAGGGCCCTGTCCTCGCATGAATGACAAATGTGCAGTTGGTGATCTGGCAAAGATTCCCAGCCCAGCTCATTCCAGGGCCAGAGCTGCGGGAATCCTGGAGACCCAGACCAGCCAGCCCCATTTCCCCCATGTAGTCACCCCACCCACCTCACCTCACCCCACCCAACCCGTGGCCACCCCAGGCCCTGGGCCAGGAGAGCAGACAGTACCCAGGGCTTCCTCCCTCCAGCCCCATCCAAAGCCACAGTGCAGGGCTGACAGGCACCAGGACTGCCCTCCAGCTGCTGACCCCCCCATCCTCCAGCAGTCACACGTCCTCCACTGGCCTGGCCTTTACACTCCTTGAGCACCCGGGGCCCTCCTCATCAGGGCCCCCCCCCATCTGGCTGCTCAGGGAGGAGGTTTCCCAGAGCCTGGGCTCTGAGCCTTTCCAGAAGGCAGCCCAGCTGGCTGAGGCCAGAGGAGCTGGGTGCTGGCCCCCTGGGAGCACTAAGAGGGAGCTGGGTAGGCTTCCTTTTCTCTTTCTCCCTGTGGGTGTCTTTCTCCCAAGCCTCTTTTGTGGCCTTATGACCCCCACCTGGCACCTCATTGGAATGGGAAACTGAGATCCTGAGAGGGGCAGGGAAACCAACTGAGGCACCCCAATGCTCCTGCCCGACTAGTCTACTAGGGAGGCCAGCCAAGACTCCAGCCCTCCCTGGGCTGGAATTGCTCCTGCACTGGTGTTGCTGCTCCTGGTAAGTCCCATACTCCCACGGTGCCCGGCTCTCCCTTCCTGCCTGTCCGATCATGTAGGTTAGTCCCTTTCGCCACCCTGCCCGTCATGTGGCCTGAGTGAGCATCCACCAAGCTGCCCGCCTGTCAGGGGTCTCCTGGGAAGTGGGATCTCACCCTCTGGACAGTCCATTCATTAACCAGGAGTATCTCAGGACCCTTGGACCATCCAGGTCTCCAAGGCAGCTCACCAGACAGCTGGCTGCCCTGGTGGGAATAGGAGTGGTAGATTCCTTCTCACAGGTGGGCTGGAGAGGGGGTAACCCTGTCCTCAGAGTGCTCAGATAGGACACAGGGGTACAGAGGAAAGTGGGAACAGCGAGGTGGTCTACCGCTTCACCCCCTCACTGCCGCCCTCGGCCTCTGCTGTGCCTCAGTTTGTGTTTGTTTTTTATTATGCAAGTGTTTATCATTATTTGGACATTGCAGTAAAGTCAGAACAGAATTTGTCTGCATTTCCAACGTCAGAAGCCAACTGCTTTGGAACATTAGGCCAGGCTGTGGGTTTATTGTGAGTTGTGATTTATTGTTCTATTGTTATTTTTAAAAAGTTCTTAGTTAAAATGCATTTATGTATTTACTGGTGAAAATGATGCAATGTCTTCATTTGCTTTAAAATATGGCAACAAAAATAAATTAGTAAAAATAAAAGGGAAAATAGATGGAACTAGATTGATCAGGAGTTAATACTCGTTGAATGGGGGGGCACCTGGGGGGTCATGTCAAGGCTTCCTCTACTTTGTCTTTTATTTGAAAACTTCCGTAATGAAAATGTTTTAAAAAGACTACCGAGAAACAGGAGGGATGTGCGTTAGCGGCTGATTCTCTGCCCGCCAGCTGCTTTTGTTGTACGTTTACTTCCACCTAATCATGTTCTCACCTTGATCCGGCTTACACCCTGCTTTTTAATTCGTCTTAGCCGGAATGTTTGCATTCGAACTCATTAATTTGGTCTCTACAGAACTATTTCAGCCTCAAACCTTCCTCTTTTACTATGCAGCTTTCCCGGCTTCCAACCCTCCGCCTCGGGTCTCGGTGTTCCCTCTGGGCTCCCCCACGCGCGGCGCGGCGCCACCTCCGCTCGGGAGAACTCTGAGGCCACGTCGAGGACGGGTGGGGAGGACCAGGGCTGAGGATCGCTGGCGCCGCCTCCCGGCTTTCCGGACCGAGTCACCGGCGCGGCCTCGATCTCCGACCCCGCTTCGGCTTTGGGAGATGGAGCCCAGCGGCGGCCTCCCTGGCCCGAGTTTGTGTCTTTGGTTTCGTGGGTCCACAGCGCCGAGGCTCGCAGGAGCCGGGCTGGGTGGGCTGGGGAGACTCCTGGAGAGCAGAAGAGGGAGGGTCTCACGTGCTTGGAGCCTGGAGCCGCGTCAGGGGAGACAGACCCACCCGAAAGGTGCGTCCCGCCTGGCCACAGGATGAGCGCCCGGATTCCCGGGTGTTAGGGTCCAGGAGGGAGGCCCGGAGGAGCCGCGAGGGAGCGGCAAGGGGCACGCAGAAGCCTCTGGAAGGCCAGCGCCCCAGCCGTCCCAGCCCAGACCTGCGGGTCTTCCCCGGGTCTCGCCGACCGCCTGGAAGTGCGCCTGGCGGAGTCTGCGGACCCGCACGCCTCGACCGAGGCCCGGGGCCCCACCGCCCGGCTTCGAGGCTCCCTCTTCGCTGTCTCTGTAATAGGTCTGCTTCTCCGTCGCTTTTTCTCTCGATTCTTCTCTGCTCTCTTCCCTCCTCGCGGCGCTCAGGGATTGTGCCCGCGCGCCCGTCTGCCCAGCTGACGGCGGTCCGCTTTGTTCTACTTCCCCCTCTCCGGTCAGGATTCCTCCCCCTTCGGGGCCGCTGGGCGTCGGAGAGGCCGGAGTCCTGTCATTTCTTGGCGGAGACGCTCCTCGGCTTAGGCCGCTGGAAGCGCAGACTCCGGGGCGCAGCGGCGCTCAGATCCCGACCGGCACGACGCGCCTCAGCCCAGAGCCGCCCGGGTCGGGCAGTGGGGAGTCGGCGCCGCGGCTTCTCGTCTGGGCCCCGCCTGCCCCGCTGGGGCCCTCGAGCCCGGCAAGTGTCCGCTCCTGTGTGGCTTTCTGCGTTTCCCAGCAGGTAGATGGGGGAAAGGCGCCCGGCCCGCGGGGCTGCCCGCGCTAGATGGAGCGAAGCTCAGGCAGTGGCGCCAGCTCCGCTGTGCCGGGGACCCCGCGGACGCGCTGCGGCCCCTCCTTTTCCCCCTCGCAGCGCCCAGACAACCTCGGACCTTCCAGGCTCACGGCCCTCCGGGGGGGCCCCGTGGGAGCCCCGCCCCCTCCCGCAGTCCTTCCGGCCCCGCCCCCTCTTCCTGCTGGCGCCCGGGCTCCCTCCCAGTCCCCCGCGCGGCTCACCTGGCGTCTCTCTGGCGTCGCAAAGTCTGGCTCGGCCTTAGGCCCCGCCCCTCGGTTCTCACCTCGCCCCTTCTTGCTCCCCTCTCGCCTGCCTGTCCTCCTCCCTCTTGGGCTCTGCAGGGCGGATCTGTTGGGTCTCTGCATCACTGCCCAGAGCAGGGCGCTGAGCTCGAGCTATGGGCAGGGTCTGGGGCTGGGGAGAAGGGAGGCACCTGACCCGCCCGGTCCCAAAAGCTTCTGGAAGGAGGTTGTGTTAACGCTAAAGCTAGAGAGGATTGGAGCTCTGGCGCGCAGGTGGAGAGTGGCGTGCCGCCTGGCATCTTGGCTCTTGGCTGGGGACGCGGGACTCTAATACCTCATTCCTTCGGGACGTGGCCCTCCCTTCTCACCTTCCCTCGCCCCCAAAACTCAGAAGGGTTAGATCCCTGCACCGTGTACTGTCTTCACTGGTTTTCTGTGTGGCTTTGGAAAAGTCACTTCACCTCTCTGAGCTCCCCGAGCCCATCTGTGGAGTGGGCGAAGTAGCAGTGGTGAAGGAGGCGCGATGTAATGGCAAGAGCACGGCTCTGGGCTTGCTACTGTGTACACAGCCTTCCGTGGCCCCGCTCAGCATCCACTGCGACCCGGAGTACCGCCTAGACGCTCAACGCACAGGCCCGGTCCCCTGGCCTGTGTCCGGGCCCCTGCTGCCTATGGGGCCCACGGTCTTTGTCAGGGCACAGGGAGGCTCACGTCGCTGCCCCACCCCCATTCACGCACGCGGTCAGGCTCTCACTGGGGCACCGGGACAGCCACGGTGCTCACACGTGGGGGTGTCGAGGCACTGGATCTGCGCAGGCCAGCGTACACAAGCGCAACGGCCCCCCACGAATGCCGCTGCACCCTTACCGCCGCCGGCTAGCAGCACTGCAGTTGGCCCTGCTAGGATCCACGCTCCCATCCTACCCGCGTAAATCCTCTGCCCTTTGCTTTGTTCCAAGAGGGGACACTTCTGTGTCCCCCACTCCCACCACGCTCAATTGCGCCTCCTCGCTCCCTACTACACGGGAATTCGATAACCAGAGGTGTGTACAGTCCCTGGCCCAGAGTCTGGAGCTGGAGCCCCGCTCCTCCTGCTCAGAAATGGTGAATAGCACGTATGCCTCAGGTCGAGGCTGGCTTTGAACTGGGAGCCAGCTGCCCAAGCGCCTTCCCCACGCACTGCATCCCCACAGCAGCAAAGGGGTGCTGATGATGTCCACATTTTATGGATGAGGATCCAGGTCCCAGTCCGACGCCGCATCACGCAGACCTCCCGTATGGGGAAGGCAGAGGCTGAGTCCCGATCTCCTTCCAAAGACAGGGCAAAGGAGTGGGGAGAGCTCAGTCCCTGGGCCCATCCCCGTGGCTGAGGGGAGGTTGTCAGCCCAGAAGGTCTGGCTCCTCTGCACCCTTTCTCCCTTTCTCAAGCCTCCTCTCCAGCTCGAGGCTGGGTTCACTTTCCATACTTGAGTTCCCCAGGAACTCTGTAGCTCTGTACCCCCCGGCTGCATCTCAGAGGGCCCATACTGTAGAGCACCTTTTTAGGCATTTTCTAGGGCTCCCCAAGGTGGATGGGACCCGCCCCCATGCAATCGGAGGCTGGGATGGGAACCTCAAGCTCGCTCAGACCTGGTTCTGGGAGGCAGCGTGTGGAGCTGCACGGTGCGAGAGACTGTCAACAGAATGACGCTGACATGCTGATTTGGGGTGACTAAAACTGTTTATATAGGTAGGAACTCCTCAAAATATTTGCCCTAGGTTCCTTCCATCCTACCAGTGGCCCTGTCAAGAAGTGTGGGGTTGGGGGGTGCCAGCCTCTGAGCGATCCCGCCTCCCCAGCAAACTCCTAGCCTGCCAAAAGGGGCGTGGGCCCATTGTACAAATGGATCCAATGTGGTCCCAAGAAAGGCGGAGATGGGCTACTCCGAAGTGGAAGCCATGGCCACCTCCTTCCTCTTTCTGCTCCAGAAACGAGCAAGGGTTGGGCCTAGCTTAGGAGGACACGCCTGCTACAAGGGGTGCCCCAGGGACCCAAGGGACTATTGTCTGCCCCGCCCCCAGTATCGAAGGAGGGAATGGGAGGCCCCAGTGGGACCGGGTCTTTGAAGAAGCTCACACTCCGCTAGGTGCCTCCTCTGATGGGATGGCCCACTCGTTTCCCTCAGGACGCCCCCGTAACTCTCCTCTGAGAATTTGATTCTCCCGCAGGGCCCAGCGGGGGATGCACGGAGGACCGACTCCAGGACCTTCGCTTTTCGTTGAACGGGGCTCAGTGTTCTTAACGGGACCGAGGGACGCACACACACAGCGTCGACCTCTTCCTGGTGCCCAAGGTCCAACGCTCAGGACGTGCTCCCCGCCGCCCTCCCGCTGCCCAGGGTGCAGGTGGGGGCTCTCCACCCCCGCGGGCGTAGGTCGCCTCCCGGGCTCACGGGGCTCAAGGCGGCCGGGTCCTGGGGTCCAAGGAGCGCGCACCGCACCGGCTCAGAAGCGCTGCCGAGGCCGCACGGAGTTTCCTTTCTTTCCCTTCCCTAAGCGCCGCTGGCCCCCTCCTGCCCTCAGCGTGTCTGTCTCGTCCCTTCTCTGCCTCCGCATCTCCTTCTGCTTCTCCCCTCCCGCGGTCCCCGCTCCCCCTTCCCGGAGCAGCTCTTGGGGCTCCAGCGTCGCGTAACCGCAGCGTCAGCACATCCGGGCCTCTCTGGCTTGGGTTTGGATTTGTTTCTTAAATCGCGAAAATCCATTTCCCCCCAGTGGGCGGGGGCCTTGCTGGCGATGGGGGCCCGGCCTGCTGCCCCGGGCCCCACCCGCTCCAGGCCCGGCATTGATCCCTAGTCTTACAGTACATCGCATTAGCCCTAATGGTTTAGCTGATGATTCAACTTTTTTTTCGTTAAAAGCAGCCCCTCAGTCTTCACCCCTCCTCTGCCTCCTCCTCTCCCGGCCACGCCAGCCCCTCTGCGGCGGCCCCGAAGCCCGGCACTTTCAGGACCGGTTGGCCGGTAGAGAAGTGGCTCCTGGAACTGGGGCCTGGAGCGCAGCCCTGCCCGTGTAGACGCCTCTAGGCGAGCGCACTCCCCCAGGCAGCGTTGGGTGAGGGGCTCAGCCTGTTTGGTATCTTCATGGGACCTTGCAGGCCCCCCACCCGCCGCGACTAAAATTCACAATCTAGACCAGATCCAACCAGACACGTCTGAAGTCAGATCCTTGAACCTCCAACGTTAGCAGAATAGCAAACGATCTGGAAGCTGGGGCTCCCCTGCGTCCTCGCGGAAGGGCTCCAGGCCCAGGGACAGCAGTCACTTCCAGGAGGAGCCGACTGAAACCGACGCCCCACCAGGTGCTGAGACCCGGGGCGGGACCCCCAAGGCTTTGCGCTCCGGAAACCTCGGGGGAAGGAGGAAGAGGGGGCAGCCCTGGATCCCACCTCCCAAGGAGGAGGGCCCTAGGCAGAAAGAACAGGAATGCCACTCGGAGGTCCCGACTAACCGACTAACCGAGGAGGTGGGGGACCTGGCCCAATGCGATCTGCCACCGACGCCTCCAGTTTGGACTGCCTTTAATTTCACAAAGAAATGCTGTTCGTTGCAGAAAATTCAGAAAATATAAGCAATGAAAAAAAAGCACCCCCAAATCGGACTACCTGGAGATAGCTAAAATTTTCATTGTTTTTCCCCATTATTTATTTTTAAAATAGGCAATACATTGCCATGGCGCAAAATTCGCACGTGTAAACAGGTGTACTGTCGGAAGGCTTTTCCCCCTCAGAAATCGGAGGTGAATTTATGTCGAGAGAAGAGCGCAAATCTTGAGTGCAATTCGATTCAATTTTGTTGAACATTCACACCTAGGGAGCCACCATCCGAATCCCCCCTTTTTTAGAAGGAAAAATGTGTACATAGATCCCTAGATGTAAATTACTGCACACAGTTTAAAAGTCCTTTGCTGCTACAAAGAGAATAAAAACCACCAGAAAAGATTCCCCCCCAACCCCCACCAGAGGACACGATTGTCAACCCTACAGCTCTCTACTCCTACCTGCCTCCATATTTCTAAATAGTATGTTATGCCACAGTTTCTTGATTTCGTTTCTTCTGGGTTTTTTTTTGTTGTTTATTTATTTTGTAAGTGTCTGTCAGTTGCCTACTGCTCCCGTGGAAGATGCAACGTTCCCTTGCTCACAGGCCGTTCAGAAGCACTGAGGACCCTTCCCTCCCCCTCTCCTCAAAACGCTGTCCCGCCCTGGACCGTGTTCAGCAGCCTCCATCTCATAAACACCCCTCGCAGCGGGGCGTGAATGGTTTTCTCTAGTCCTAGTTCCCCCCCTTGGTTTTTATGTTCCTGTCATTCATCTGTCCCCAAACTCACTTCCGGAGTGCTGGTCTCCTCCGGAAGGAGTGAACCCCAGGGACCCCACCACATCGGTGCGAGGTTGGGGGGCCAGCCTGGGCCTTCTACAAGCCCCTCCCGTTTCCAGAACCCCGTCCCATTCCAGAGGGCAATTCTAGAGCTTCTGTGGCTCAGCTGCCCTTCGTGCCCCGCCCTCCCATTCTCCCGACCCCCACAGGGCCGTGTTTGGGGAGGGGCTGGATGCTGTGGGTGACATTCCCAAAGACTTTTGAGCCTTCCTCTTGCTGCTGCTGTGTCACATTTCACTCCCAGTTCACCTGCCAGAGGCAGATGTGTTTGCCAAGCACAGACTGAATCTGGAAGAGTCTTGGCCACATTCCGGGGCTGATGAGTCCCTCGAGGTGGATCCTCCACTAGTCTCCCTGGGACGCCCTCATTGAACGAGGCCCTATTAGGTACCAGGGCAAGCAAGCCTTCCTTGTCTCCACCAGGACTCCGTTACCTGGAGGTTCCCTGGGCACCTGTGCCCCACCCCTGGCTCCAGTGGTTGACCCCTCACCTGTCCTCCTGTCACCTGTCATTGCATCACTTGACATTCTCTGCGGTCACTGCTTTCTTCTGTCTGACTCCTCTGTGAGACCAAGGGCTCCTTGGGAGTGGGAATCAGCTCAGCAAGCAGCTTGGGGCTGCCTGTGGTGGGTGCTCAGTCACTGGGTGTTGAATGAGAAAAGCAGCTTGGCCCTCGCTGCAAGCTCAGCCTTGCACAGCCAGCCAGCTGGGGCTCGACTCCGAATCCAAATCTGTGCAATGAAGCTAATAATATGGGTCCTTCAGATTTGAAGCAAGAGCCTGGCAAGTGCGTCCGCATCGAACGAGCCAGTGGGGAGCTCGGGGCTGGACAAGCCCGCAGTGGTGCAGGGCACTCCAGTTCTCCAGGAGGGAGGTTGCAGGCGGCTGCTGTGTAATGACTCATTATCCTGGAGGGGTATGTTTTGTGCTTGAGAAAGATGTGAGGGAAGGAAAGAAACTTAGTGCATCTCCTTTGAAGATTTGCACTGTTTATTGACACTGACCTTCACACTTCTCTATTTGTAGATTTATTTCAGGACGTAAAATGTAACATCCCTCACTGTGATTATGGCTACAAAAATAGTTTGAAGGTTGCTGGGTCATGTTGGAATTATTATTGTTATCTTCTACTCCATGTTTTTAAACATTTTTCTTCATATCATTCTTAGGTATTAATGAGGGATCTCCACAGACAGAGCATCGATAGGATGGAGAGGTAGATTAGACAGATAGGAGTGCACAAGCGATTTTAAGCAATTGGCTCACACAATTTGGGGCGTGGCAAGTGCAAAATTTGTAGGGCAGGTGCCCAGGCTGGGAATTCAGGCAAGAGCTGATGCCTCGTTGAGTGCAGAGTTTCCAGGGAGCAGGCTGGACACCCAGGCAGGGTGTGTGTTGCAGTCTGGAGGAGAACCTTCCTCCTTCGTGGACCTCAGCCTTTGCTCTTAAGGCCTTCACCTGATTGGATGAGGCCCACCACATCTGCTTTTCTCCAAGTCCACTGATACTAATCTGAAAAATACTTTCATAGCAACATCCAGGCTGGAGTTTGAACAAACAACTGGGCACCACAGCCTGGCCAAGCTGACATGTAACATTGACCTTCATAGGTCAGGGGTCAGGCCTGCATATGAGTTTTAACATCTTCCCTTGACACAGAAACACCCAAGAACATCCGGCATTAATACTTTCACTGGCACTGTGGTAACTGTGTGGATCGATTTGAGCTCCCGTGAGCCTGGGGCTCTTCCTCCCACTCAGGGTGTCCCCGGTGCAACCCCACCCTGGGAGCAGCTGTCACACTCAGGGCAAGGCCACAGCCCTCCAGCACTTCTCCAGAGGTACAATGAGATCTGCCCTCCCTGCCAGACTGGGCTCCTGGGGGGCAGGGACGTGTGTCCTTCACATCCAGGTCCCCAGCGCCCCCCAAGGCCAGGCCAGTGCAGGGAGAGGTGGTGGGCAAGGGTGGGGCACTGTTTTTCCCACACTGTCTGGGTGAGGGGAGCAAGAGGAAGGGTCACAGCACACAATTCATCTCGGGCTATTGAAGATGTAAATGAAAAATTGAAAAGCTTTATAAAAAGCCTTAAAAGCACTGGTATGTTTTTATCTGATCTCAGGGTGAGAGGAGGTGCGTCTGTTCTCCCTTCTGGCTGTTGCTAATTGAACCCTTTAGAATTTTTTTTTTTTTTTTTAGACAGAATCTTGCTCTGTTGCCCGGGCTAGAGTGCCGTGGCGTCAGCCTAGCTCACAGCAATCTCAAACTCCTGGGCTCAAGCGATCCTTCTGCCTCAGCCTCCCAAGTAGCTGGGACTACAGGCATGTGCCACCATGCCCGGCTAATTTTTTATATACATATT
>CAUYSK010027920.1:0-10325 GCA_963575035.1 Avahi laniger
GCCTCAACCTCCCGAGTAGCTGGGACTACAGGCATGCGCCACCATGCCCGGCTAATTTTTTCTATATATATTTTTATCTGTCCAAGTAATTTCTTTCTATTTTTGGTAGAGACAGGGTCTCACTCTTGCTCAGGCTGGTCTTGAACTCCTGAGCTCAGAACGATCCTCCCGCCTCGGCCTCCCAGAGTGCTAGGATTACAGGCGTGAGCCACCGCGCCCGGCCAAAATTACTCTTTTCTTTAGGCTTGGTTATCCACTTTCCCTGCTTTGTGCGTCCCGTAGCACGTGGCTCTGTGATGCCCGCACGTCTTTATTGCCGGGCTCCCCCTCCGAGGCCAGGATCTTGTTCACAGAGTCACCGCGCCCACAGCAGAGCTGGCACATACGTGGTACTTAACTGTAGTGAAAGAACTAATTCTAAAACCAGGTTCTAAAATATTTTCTAACTTTTTTTTATGAAAAATTTCAAACATAGAAAAAGCCGGCAATGAGCACCTGCAGTCCCACCACTAGATCCCACACTAGTTAACCTTTTGCTGTATTTCCTTATCTACACATGTATGTGTCAATATGTGTATATAATTATTTCTTTTTTTGCACAATTAACCTCCAGACATCATGACACTTTGCCCTTACCAAGTGAGTCAGTATGGTCTTTCACTAATTCTATCACTAAACACAAAGGACATTCTTCTATATCAGGGGCTGGCAAACTATGGTGCTAGGCCGAATCCAGCCACCACCTGTTTTTAAAAATAAAGTTTTAAAAGGCTATGTGCAGTGGCTCATGCCTGTGATCCCAGCACGTTGGAGGCCAGGAGTTCTGCACCAGCCTGGGCAACATAGCAAGACCCCCATCTCTACAGATTTTTTGTTTAAGTTTTATTGTAACACTGCCATGCCCATTCTTTTATGTACCATCTGTAGCCACTTGTGCACTACCACAGCAGAGCTGTTTGGCTGACAGAGCTGAAAGCATTTTCTATCTGCCCTGTGCAGGAAAGCGTTGACATAGCAGACCCGACTGCTGTCCGCTGAAAGGCCTGCTTTCGAGGCTGGCACTGACCTGGGAACGTGGATTTGAGGAGGGTCCCCACCATTCCCTGGTAAGAGGAATGTGGGAACCTAAACTGTGCAACACATATGGCTCATGCTGAACACCTGCTTTCCTTCTGGGAGTTTTATTTCGGTACATGCCAGGCAGAATGTGCTGCATAACCAGTAAAACCCAGTAAAACCCCAGGGCACTGAATCTCTCGCCAGCTTCCCAGGTTGGCAATATTCCCCAAGCATCATCGCAGCTCGTTGCTGCGGGACTTAGGTGTGTCCTGGGTGACTTCCCAGGAAAGACCTCAGGGGAGCTTGTGCCTGGGTCCCCCAGCCTCCGCCCCACGCATCTTTCCCCTGTGCAGACTTTGCTCTGTCTTTTCTGCGTAATAAATTGCGGCAGGAACACAACCGCCTGCCCAGGCCTGTGAGTCCTCCTGGCAAACCATCTGTCCTAGGTGGTCCTTGGAGAAACAGGCCCTTCGCAGAAAAGGTTTCGCGGCCCGGCCACTGCGCGGCGGTGTCGTGCGGCGTCGCGGGCGTGTGACGTCGTTCCGCGCGCCGGTGAGGGGCGGAGGCAGCACGCGTGCGGGTCGCTGGAGTTGGGGTCTGTGGGTCTTAGGGTTGCGGCCGCCGTCGCCATGGTTTCGCGCGTGCAGCTCCCCCCGGAGATCCAGCTGGCGCAGCGGCTGGCGGGGAACGAGCAGGTGACCCGGGACCGGGCGGTGAGGAAGCTCCGGAAGTACATCGCGGCCCGGACTCAGCGTGCCGCAGGTTGGCGGGGGCCGGGGGCGCGGGGCGGCGGGCCCGTCGTGGCCGGGCGGGCAGAAAGGCTCGCGGGTCTTTCCCCCGGCGCCCGGCTCGGCCCTCGCGGCGCTTCCCCTCGTGCGCTGGCGTGCGGTCCCTCTGCTGGGGCCCCTCCCGGCGCCCACCTGCTTTCGCAGCTCAGACGGCCCCTCCTTGCAGTGGGCCCTACGCCCCTGCTTCCCTGCTGTCGGGCACCCCGTGTTTTCCCTCAGGCAGCATTGACCGCTGCTGGCAATTTTGTTTTTGTGTGATTATTGGATCGTTTTCTGAGTCCCATTCGAGGCTACGCTCCCCGCGGGCCGGGAACGTGCTTAACTGTTCCTTGTGTCAGTGGTTCTCGGTGTCCCTCCGCGCCCCCTTCAGCAGCTGGAGCGTCACCTGGGCAGTTGTTAGGAACGCGGAGTCACGTCCACAATCTCAGCATTTAGGTAGGCTGGGATGGGAGGGTTGCTTGAGCCCAGGAGGCTGCAGTGAGCTGATTGTGGCAGTGCACTCCAGCCTGGGGGACAGAGCCAGGCCCCGTCTTTAAGAGCAGAAATGCACTTTCTATTTTTTATTTATTTATTTTTAAATTTTTATTTATTTATTTATTTTGAGACAGTTTTGCTCTGTTGTCCGGGCTAGATTGCCGTGACATCAGCCTAGTTCACAGCAACCTCAAACTCCTGGGCTCAAGCGATCCTCCTGCCTCAGCCTCCCGAGTAGCTGGGACTACAGGCATGCGCCACCATGCCTGGCTAATTTTTTCTATTTTTAGTTACCCAGATAATTTCTTTCTATTTTTAGTAGAGATGGGGCCTCACTCTTGCTGAGGCTGGTCTCAGACTCCTGACCTCAAGCAGTCCTCTCCCCTCGGCTTCCCAGAGTGCTAGGATTATAGGCATGAGCCACCATGCCCGGCCAAAAATGCACATTCTAGAGTCCCATCCCAGCTGAGCCACATCAGGGCTGGCCATCTGTGTTTCTGGAAGCCTCCAGGTGATTCTGATGTACTAAGTGAGAACCACTCCTCCAGGAACAGGGTGCCAAGACACAAAGGACCTCCGTGAATATTTGTCAACTGAGTAATTTTCTATCTCTGTCTCCATTACTAGCCTAAACGACTACGTTCATTTTTTTCTTTTAATATTTGAGGTATAGCACAGAAAAGTGCACAAAGCCTCTGTAACACAGGATGAATTATCAACAACAAATTAACCTGCGTGGCCACCATTCAGCTCAGGAAGGGGTTGAGGTTCTCAGTTTTGACTCTCCAGCCTGGAGTACCATGCCTGATACCTTGTAGATTCTCCGTGAGTTTTATCGCGTGAATGAAGTGGCAGTTACCACAGGCGCAGCTGGTTCTGCGCTAGAGGATTGTTTGAAGAGGGGGGCTGGAGTCAGCTCCCCACTTGCCTTTAATGGGAAGTAAGACGTAGTTCTAATTTAGGCAGTTACGTTTCTCTGGCTTCCTTCTCGGCACTCGGAGGTTGAGTTCATTTAGTCTGAATGTTGCTGTTTTGATGCAGGTGCTTTCAGTCATGACGAGTTGCTGAAGGTGTGGAAAGGACTGTTCTACTGCATGTGGATGCAGGACAAACCGCTCCTGCAGGTGAGTGGACGGGTGGGGAGCCGAACACGCTGGGGTGCAGGAGCTGCGGTGGGTGGACAGGTGGGCACGCGGTTGACTCCATTTGAATATGGCCAGAGACCTGGGCAGTTTTACAGCCTCACTGCTTTGTAGCCTCAGTGGTGCCAAGGCCTTTGGTTAGTGGCCTTGCTGTGGACATGGGCGTGGTTTCCTGAGTTGCGCACCATAGCCACAGTGGGGTAGGCAGTGCAGATCGTGGCTTGGGTGACAACCGGGTGGTTCTGTGTGTGTCCTAGGTCACAAGGAAATAATGGAAACCGAGGGACAGAGTCCTCTGAGCAAGGATTTCTCCTGCCAGCCTTTTTTTTTTTTTTTTTTAAGGCAGAGTCTCTATCTGTTGCCTGGTCTAGAGTACCGTAGTATCAGCCTAGCTCACAGCAACCTCAAACTCCTGGGCTCAAGCGATCCTCCTGCCTCAGCCTCCTGAGTAGCTGGGACTGCAGGCATGCGCCACCATGCCCGGCTAATTTTTTCTATATATTTTTAGTTGTTCGGCTAATTTCTTTCTATTTTTAGTAGAGACAGGGTCTCGCTCTTGCTGAGGCTGGTCTTGAACTCTTGAGCTCAAACAATCCTCCCACCTTGGCCTCCCAGAGTGCTGGGATTGTAGGCATGAGCCCACCGCACCTGGCCCTGCCAGCCTTTTTAGAACAGTGTTTATCAAAGTGTGAATTATTTTCTCTCCTTCAAAATCACCTGGGTGGTGAGGGTACTTATTTAAGTGTGGATTCCTGGGCCATATTCCATGCCTACTAACCTACCGTCTCTCAAGGAGAGGTTCTGGAATCTTCTGTCTTAGCAGGTGCTCTGGGTGATGCTTGGTACAGTGAGGCAGGCAGGCACTGAGTGATTTATGGGGATCTGGTCGGCCCCTCCTGCCGGTAAGAAGCTCCTTCCGCTGTCCTCCTCCCGTCTTAAGCATTGCCTCATTGCTCAGGGCACAGCCTTAGAGGCGGTGACGGCATTT
Organism: Avahi laniger; assembly: GCA_963575035.1. Lineage (NCBI taxonomy): Eukaryota > Metazoa > Chordata > Mammalia > Primates > Indriidae > Avahi > Avahi laniger. The sequence goes on from CAUYSK010027920.1 coordinate 4,452, forward strand.
GTAGCCTTTCACGGCAGGGGCCAAACTTGTAAACCTCCAGTCCCTGGGCCGAGACCCACTGGAGCTGGTTCTCTGTGGTGAGTGAGTGGACAAGACAGTCTTGTGTGTTTGTCTTGTCATTGTAAGAGCACGATGCTTCAGACACTGAGGGCGTTTTTATTGTTCCCTGCACAGGAAGAACTAGGAAGGACTATTTCCCAGCTCGTCCATGCGTTTCAGACCCCAGAGGCACGTGAGTATACTCTGCCATAGTTATGTCTGTTTGCACACGTCGGAATCTGAGCATCAAAGGCACCAGACAGAGAAGGTTTATGTTCTAAAATCTAGAACAGGTAATACCTGAGCAAGAGAGAGCCAGCTAGCGTGTCCTGGGTGCTTATCGTGTCTGAAATGCTGCTGTGAGTGTTTAACGTGTATTAACTCACTTACCCAAAATAGCCTCAGTTCAAGAGTGCAGTGGGCTCATATTTTACATTTTTAAATAAAAATGAAAAGCTGAAATAATGTTACCAAGGTATTTAACTGAATGCCAGTTGATAGTTGTGAAGTTCCTGCAGTTACTTTTCCCGACTCTTCTGTTTGGTATCCTGACCGTCACGAGTAGGTCTCGCCCCGCCTGCCCGTGGGATGTCCAGACGCTCGTCTGGTTGAACCCAGCCCTGGGGGAGGGGCCTGACATCAGCATTGGAGACCTCTTTGCAGGTGGCTGGTGCTGAGCAGGCACCAGGACCTTGCTGCTGGTGTTCACGGTGGCTTCGCTGCAGCTGTGTGGAGCGGGCAGAGCAGTCAGAGCTGGGGGAGTGCATGGTTAGTGACTAGTTTCTCAAATCGGGAGAATCTCTTTAATCGTATTCGAGTAGATCTGTCCTCCATAATCACTTTCTAAGAACTCACAGAATAGTTTGCTCAGCACAATGCCAAGTGTAACACAAAGGTTCTCTCAGTAATGCTTGCGTGATTTAGTAAGCACAGGCCCATCCTTACTGAACCACCTGGCCGACCTGCGCTGTTGCAGAAACTCTAACTGGAGATGCGAGCTGCCCTCTTCGTGTCCCAGGGTCAGGGTTGTTGGTGGTGCTGGCTGTTTCTGAGGCCTCTCTCCTTGGCTTATGTATGGCTGTCTTTTCCACATGGTCTTCCCTCTGTGCATGCGGGTGCCTGTGTCCACGCGGTCTTCCCTCTGTGCATGTGGGTGCCTGTGTCCACGTGGTCTTCCCTCTGTGCATGCGGGCGCCTGTGTCCTAGTCCCCTCTTCTTTTTTCGAGACACTGTCTTACTCTGTCGCCCGGCTAGAGTGCAGTGGCCCCTTCATACCTCACTGCGACCTGAACTCCTGGGCTCAAGCCGTCCTCCTGCTTCAGCCTCCCAAGTAGCTGGGACTACATGCTCTCACCAGCACACCCAGCTCTTGTGTAGCCCAGGATGGTCTCAAACTCCTGGCCTCAGGCGATCCTCCCACCTCGCCTGGGGCTCCGAACCTGCTGGGGTTACCGGCATGAGCCACAGCCCCTGGCCTAGCGTCCTCCTCTTACAAGGACACCAGATTGGATTAGGGGCCACCCGAATGACCTCATTTCACCTGAATTGCCTCTATAACGGCCCTGTCTCCAAATCACAGTCACATTATGAGAAACTGGGAGTTATGACATCAACGTTTGCATTCTGAGGGACACAATTCAGCTCACAGCATCGCACGTGCCGGTCTTCTGTGGGGTCGTTGTCTGACTGGGTTAGTGGATCTCGTGTGGCCGGCGTGCCGTGTCAGACGTGGGTGTCGGGGTCTCAGCCCAGGCCAGGGCAGAGGCGGCTGGGAGAGAAATGCCTGAGCAGCCGCTTCTCTGGCGGCTTTGCTCCCTCTTTGTCCTGTTCTGAGTGTGGCTGTAGTTCTGTGCTTTGCTTTTCTTTCTGAAGTGCCTCACAGCCCTGTTCTGTAAGACAAATACACAGCACCGCTTCTCAGCTCAGCAAACCCTGGGGCTGAGAAATCCCAGAGGTTACATGTAAGCGACTTCCTGAGCAGGTCCCTTTATGTTCCTACCCCCCCTCCCACGGTGGCCTCTACATTCCTCGGTCTTCTCTTCTGGCGTTAATGTCGGACCTTTCCCTCCCCCAGAGCACCTGTTCCTTCAGACGTTCTGGCAAACCATGAATCGTGAGTGGACGGGAATAGACAGGCTGCGCCTGGACAAGTTCTACATGGTGAGGCAGCCATGGGTTCCCGCAGGCCTGGGGCGGGTGCAGGTCTTGGTACCCAGCGGAGCAGAAATAGGCTGTGGGCCCATAGTGGCAGTATCTGGCCTCAGCTCTCTCTGTCCCCACGCTTTCTTTTTTTTTTTTTTTTGAGACAGAGTCTCACTCTGTTGCCCCAGGGTAGAGTGCGGGGGTGTCAGCCTAGCTCACAGCAACCTCAGACTCCTGGGCTCAAGCGATCCTCCTGCCTCAGCCTCCCGAGTAGCTGGGATTACAGGCATGCGCCACCACGCCCAGCTAATTTTTCCTATATATTTTTAGTTGTCCAATTAATTTCTTTCTGTTTTTAGTAGAGACGGGGTCTCGCTCTTGCTCAGGCTGGTCTCGAACTCCTGAGCTCAAACGATCCGCCCGCCTCCGCCTCCCAGAGTGCTAGGATTACAGGCGTGAGCCACCGCGCCTGGCCCTTGTCCCCATGCATTGTGCAGAGAGGCGACCCTGAGACACTGTGACCCTGTACCTCCACTGGGCTTAGAGGTGGAGCCAAGGCTTTCGGAGGTGCATGCCTAGGACCTCCGCAGCCTTTGTTCCCAGCCTCCGAGAGTGAGCAAGTGGGCAAAGAATTTGAATCTCGGAAACACCTACGCAGTTTGCTGTTGGGGGCGGAGGGAGGTTACAGTTGTGACTTTGCTAAGAGGCAGCAGCCCATGGGCACGGCAGAGGCCAGGCTGGGTCTGCTGTGAAGTGCTGAGCCCACGAAGACTTTTTTCTTCTAGACGGGGATGATGATTATGTCGTAGTGTGGAAATTCCTTTTTCTTTCTCCTTTTTATGTTGCTTTCTTACTCACCCTGAGGAGTAAACGGGAGAACTGGGTCTTACAGCGTCTTGCTGCTCCGGCCTCCTTCCCCACCCTCCTTCCTTTTGAACTTTGATGTCTTGTTATCAGGTGCTGGTCACTGTGACTTTAGAGCAATCCCGAGATAAATGGATGTTGTCACTGTCCAGGAGCCGGTGACCCATGGGGACACTGAATGGGGCAGCGTCCGGGCCTCCCTGAGGACAGGTCGTGGTCTGCCACTCTGGCTCAGTGTCCAGCTCAGGGTTGGAGCAGGATTATGTGGGTAGTGTGTGCGAGGGATCCCGAAAGGCCCGCCTGGCGAGGCGAGCACGGCGGGCGGGAGGGAAGGCAGGCTTGGGGCCGGACGGCGGCCACGTTGCACTGGTGCCAAGTGCAGATTGTGAGGCACAGAGGCTCTTCTGTCACGTCACCTCCCTATTCCGCTGAAACCCAGTCGCCGGGGCCTTTTATATGACGGATTCTGTCACTTTTCAAGGCCATTTCCCATGTTCCCCCTTGTGTGATCAAGTCCAGCCACACAGCCTTGCACAAGGGCTGAGCGGCTCGGCACTCTGCAGGGAGTAACGAGAGATAGGCCTCCCGTGTCCCCTACGTGGCATCTTGGCTGCCAGGGGCGCTCTGTAATAGTGGCTCTCGGGGGTCTGTGTGTCCTCTGTTTGCTCTTTACCATGACTTGGAGCCCTCTGCGGGCACGGTGTGCTAATATCCTGAAGATAGCAAAACCACAGAAAAGGCTTTTTTGTTTTCTTTTTTTGAGACAGTCTCCCTCTGTTGCCCAGGCTAGAGTGCCGTGGCGTCAGCCTAGCTCACAGCAACCTCAAACTGCTGGGCTCGGGCAATCTTACTGCTCAACCTCCCAAGTAGCTGGGACTACAGGCATGCGCCACCGTGCCTGGCTAATTTTATTTTTTCTATTTTTAGTTGTCCAGCCAATTTCTTTCTGTTTTTAGTAGAGATGGGTCTCGCTCTTGCTCAGGCTGGTCTCGAACTCCTGAGCTCAAGCCCACAGGAAAGGCATTGTGTCTTGTGAAGGGGGTTGGGGAGTTGGTGGCAGACGTTGGAGCTTTACTTCTGTTACGAGGCTTAGCGGGAGGGCCTTCACCGAGTCGCAGGGCAGAGCAGTAGGCCGGGTTCCATGCCCACTGGGAGAGGGGTCCCTAGGAGGTTGGAGAAGATGTGCTGCGTTCAGACCCGGGTTTGCCAGGGCCTCTACCTCCTGTGGGAGGAGCTGTACTTCCTTCCCTGTCCTCACTTCTGGAACAGGAACCATTCTGTTTTGGTTCCAGTGTATGCCCATGGGCATCGATCTGCCACCAGCTCTCGAGGGCCTGCTGTGTGCTCTGAGGCAGGCAGAGGTGACCGTGGCCACGGCCCTGTCCTCAGGCGGCTCCTAGAACATGGGTTGGGGGCGGGGGTGGTGAGTTCGGTGAGGTCGGGGCTGTGCTTCCACTAACGCGCGTCTCCTTTTGTGCCGAAGCTCATGCGGATGGTCCTGAGCGAGTCCTTCAAGGCCGTGCGAGCGCGAGGATGGGAGGACAGGTTGGTGCACTGGCGCGTCTGCTTCCCATCGTGCGCCCCCAGGGCGGGCGTGTCCAGGGGATTGGGGTCCCGTATTTCTCTTTGTCAGAAAGAGATGTTACCCTTTACATCAAAGGGTGCCCTCAGTGGCGCTTAAAATGAAGGCGTTCTCCAAAATCGGATGTGTTGGTGGAAATGACCGCGTTTGTTTTCAGTCTCAGCGGTACGATCCTAACGGGCGGCAGAGCCGAGGCCTCTGACGTGCAGCTGAGGGGCCTTTATGAAAACGGGCGTGTCCAGCCCTGTCCTCAGTGGTAGTTGCTCCCGGGTCTAAAAATACTGAAACCGTCCAGCCTTCTCACTTTCCACAGCAGTGTGCGGAGCGGGGGTCCGCGTGCCCCCAGCTGCCTGCTGCCGTGTTCTCTGCGTAGCCGCAGGCTCCTGCCGCACCGAGCCCTGTTCCTCCCTCTGCCTGCTCCCAGCTCCTCCTGGAGACCCCGGGGCCTGGGATCACCTGAGGCTCTTCATTCAAGTTAGGGTGGTAGGTTCCGAACCTTCGGGCGGCAGTTTGAGTTCCATTACACAAAGGGGTTTCCAAGTGTTTAGCATTTTAAAGTTCTTAAATTTAATTAAACATTTTAAAATTGCTTATAGTTTTGTTCCGAGTGATGCATACTCAGCCTAAAGAGATAGTCAGTTGTTACATATGACAGTGCCACAGCCGTCTGCCGTGGGTGTTCACACGAGTGGCGTAGGGAACACGCTTGCAGGCTGCTTTTCTGTTTTGCTGAAGATGTATCAAAAACATCACTTGTCAGGTTTTTTTTTTTTTTTTAAGGGGGAGAGGAGCTTAGAAAAATACATTTAGTATTTTTTTCTTTTCTTTTTTTCTTTTTTTTTTCTTTTTTTTGAGACAGAGTCTCACTCTCTTGCCTGGGCTAGAGTGAGTGCCGTGGCGTCAGCCTAGCTCACAGCAGCCTCAAACTCCTGGGCTCAAGCGATCCTCCTGCCTCAGCCTCCCGAGTAGCTGGGACTACAGGCATGCGCCACCATGCCCGGCTAATTTTTTCTATATATTTTTAGTTGTCCAGCTAATTTCTTTCTATTTGTAGTAGAGATGGGGTCTCGCTCTTGCTCAGGCTGGTCTCGAACTCCTAAGCTCAGAACGATCCTCCCGCCTCGGCCACCTCGCATGCGACCGTGCCCGGCCGGCAGCCACCGCGCCCGGCCAACATAGACCTGTAACTTCCACATCACTTCCACATCTATAGGCCGGGCACGCGGGCGCACACCCGAAAGCCGAGC